>PNEQ01047021.1:0-12685 GCA_003012365.1 Medauroidea extradentata | reverse complement strand
CTGCAGTTTATAATACACATGCCTTGCAAAATTCATTCGAAGATTTCGGTATTGTAAAGTTTTATACATACCATCGTACTACTGGTGCTCCTAGCGTCCAGGAGAAAAATTTGCTACTCGTTACATTACCACAAAGTTATATATTCCCACTGCAACAGCAGCGCCGAGAACTACAGTAAGACTCCAGTGGCCACACATATTTCCCCCAAGACTAAGACTCGAACACTGAGATTATTTCGTTCATCTGTCCAATATATGTGGTCTTTGAATGATTCTTGCAGTGAGGGTGTTTTATGAAATGAACCCATGGACGGACGACAATTAATTGCGAAATATTCGAGCTGTATTAAACCTACAATAATACAAACAGTTTGTGACGTACAAAAATAAAGAGAAGCCTGTACATTGAAAACAGCGAATACCCAAAATCGTTTTTATTTATACAAATATCTTTGTTTTCTTGTGAGTTTTCTGTGACTAAGAAACATTTACTTGCAATGGCATGCATATATTGAAATAGTTCATTGTATAATATGGATTGAAGTTTTATAACCGTGCAGTATGACGATAAGGTACCGTAAAGTGAGGTTACTTTGCACCTCACTGGGTAACTTTGCAGCGCCCCAATAATTTCTTTTTAAATACGAATTATAAAACCCAATTTACAGTAAAGTAATGTCGTTTATGACTGCTGTGTACTGTGAAAGTTTAATCCCTTTAAGAGGATGCCAACAGTTATTTTAAACGAAAAATTGTGGTGTATTGTTACCCCATAACATGGCAAAGTAACACCACTTTACCGTAATGTAATGCAGCTTTACGCCTCGCTGAAAACAGGAGTAATAAAAAACTAACAGTTGGTTAGAACTTATAGTGAGAGAATGGGAAGGAACCGGCCATTGCCCGTATTAAGGAAGCATACTAGCATTGACGCTAGTTGTGAAAACTGTTGTACAATGGAACACAGGATTTTCGGAGAGGATATTGAACCCCGGTCCTGCGGAATACGAGCCCAACGTTTTAAAACTACACGGCCCTGCTGGGCGGTGAAGTACAAGTAAAAATATGGCGTGCATACTTGCAAACAAGCTCTCAGATCTACGAAACCTTCCTTGCACTGTGTAATGGGCTCGTATTGCTCTACTACCCTACATAATTTATTATTACATGTGTTTAGCCTCTAACGAGCTCGTAAAACCATTAGTTAGCATTGGTATTCTTGGTCTTCTTATTCTTCCTATGGTCTAGAAAATTCCTCATCCATTCTTTATGTTTAGAGAGGATGGTTTATCGCGGGAAAACTTGACTGTTTGCTGGGTTTCAACGTACGTTCAGCTTACCAGAATATTACTGGCTTTCTCTTTAATGTGCAGCTGTTGCCCTATTTGACTGAGCCAATAAGAATCTCGCTATTGTAATATTTGATGCCTAGTATTGATCTGCAAGCAGCTGCGTTGTGTGAGACGTACCGTACTTTGACCTAGTGGGGTAACTTTGACAACTCAAAATTTTGGTTTTTATGTTATTTAATGACGAAATTTCGAACGTTAGCTATAAGTAGGGCCACGATTTTGTCGCGAAAAGAATTTTGTCCCACTTTGTTTCAGTGACTCACGTGCACATCGGCAGTTCTGTTTCAAGGTTATTGGCAGCGTGTCTATGTTCAGACACGTTTCTCATTTGACTGTACCAATCAGAATAAGATTATTGTGAGTCTGTGCGTCTATAATTTGCCAATGCAAGTGAAAGTAAAATCATCCAACCACAGACGATGTAGCAGACCTGCAGGTGTGCACATGACGCATCGAAACCAAATGTTGCAAAAAACTTTTCGCCATAAAATCGTGGCTCTACACATGACGCATCTAAACCAAATGTTGCAAAAATCTTTTCGTCATAAAATCGCGGCTCCAATTATAGCGTTTTCAAGGGTATGTTGGCACAGAACATTTTCGCGATATATCATCCTCTCTATTTATGATCCTGTAGCCTTTGTTGTGTCCATGCGTTGTTGAGTTACAAGTTTCTTGTGGTTGGACTTTGTTGGTGGTGTAAACTTATGTGTGTTGATCTTATTTATATATGCAGGGACGTGTAGGCTATAATCCATTAATTGTCTGCTGTTCCACTGAGAAGCAGCTAGTTGACTAATAGTCGTGGCTTGAGTATGTATACTATAATGGATTCTTGCCTACAGGTAATTGAATTCACGAAATTTTCCAGTCCCTACATACAGTATATGCAGTCATTATAGTTACCAGTGAGTCAATGTTGACTTCAGTGAGGTTATTTCGCATGTCTGATAACCTGCGTACTTTGATTTGTCGGTGTACAATTTACACCTACCTAATAATGATATATATCCAGGTAAATTCTGGGATGTACTTCTGTTTATGCCATGACTGATTCTTGGTTCACTAAACTACCTGTTTTAGTAATAACTTCCTCGTCAAAACATGCTTACCTTAATATTGTTTCTCCCATCAAGGCGATCCGGGTTCGATTCCCGGCGAGGACTGCCCCCGTATTTTCGCATGTGAGAATCGTGCCGGGCGATGCCGTTGGTCGGCGGATTTTCTCTGGGATCTCCCATTAATCTCCCCGCTTCAATCCGGCGCTGCTTCATACTCACCTGTCACTCCTCACTGGTACTGAATGTCTCGATATTAAGGGCGCGGTCTACCGCAATTTTCATCACCATTTTTTTTTATTTTATATGTACCAGATATTTTTTTTCTTATTGTAAACACAAAATGTGACTAAATTTGGCTCTTATAAAATTTTTTTATCTCTTACAGTTTTCGCGTAATTGCTTGTTAAAGTCATATTTTGCATGTTTCCGTTTTAACGACTACACTAAAACCAACTGCTATACCAAACTAAAAAAAAATCACAGTAGATAAGATATTACAGGCTACAATGTCATGCTCATAAAAATAAAGAATTAAAATTATTTGTATTAAAAAAATAATTGAATTTTTAAAATTTTTATTTTTAGTTCCAGCATATTTTCAAATACAAATATTTTTTTATTCTTTATTTTTATGAGCATCACATTGCAACCTGCAATGACTTTATCTACTGTGATTTTCTTTAGTTTGGTATATCAGTTGGTTTTAGTGTAGTCCTTAAAACGAAAACATGCAAAATATGACTTTAACAAGCCATTACGCGAAAACTATAAGAGATAAAAAAATTTCACTAGAGCCAAATTTAGTCACATTTTGTTTCTACAGTAAGAAAAAAATATCTGGTACAAATAAAAAATAAAAAATTGGTGATGAAAATTGTGGTAGACCGCACCCTCGCTCACTCACTCACTTAAAATTGTACAAACAAGCATTATGAGTAGACCATTTCTGATTGGATTGGTTGAAATTTCTCCGCCGGAATACGGGAAAACAAATGATAGGAACAGGATATTTGCTAATTCTTATCAAGAATGAAGGTGATTAGACATTTTCAAGTTTATTTTTTTACCATGTATTTAATAACTTTACTCTTCGTCCCTGCATGTTTGCTTTAGTAGTGAAAATGTTGTACATTTACAAACACTAAGACTTCAGATATTTTAAACACTCCGCAACTTATTTAAAATCTAAGTATCAAAATATTACGCAGGATTACGGTGAGATAATACAGTTATCAGCGAGCCTTGAGCATATTTTTACCCTAACATCGGACCCAGTCATGAATGCAGCTGTGCTGTCTGTCCGTATAAGTTAGAACCGTGGCCCCGTGGGAGTAATTTCTTTCCGAAGAGCTTTTCTTCACTTTCTTGACTGGATCTCAAGTACTCTGGGTCGTTCAGAAACTGATCCCGCAGCTTTACTTTGTCAACCTTACCGACCATGTTAGTTGGAAAGTGGTCGAGAAACCGAACGTATCTAGGCACTTTGAACTCCGCCATCTGCAACAAAGGAAGTGTTCCGACACTGCACTTGGTCAATAATCTACAATATGTTAATAACTTAACACCAATCAGTAAGGGCTCCTGTTTGTGGTGAAACAATTCCTGCACCAGTTCGCTTCAGTGCCTCGTGTGCACATGGGAAAGAGGGGGGATGTATGTGGGTTCTGAAAAATTATAATTTTAATTTCGAAAATTAAAAAAAAAATTAGAAAAATTATAAAATTTTTAAAAAATTCAAAATATTCGAACTATTCAACTGTGCTTCATGGTCAGTGATTGGCTGAATATAACTATCAAGTGTACTCAACGTGCAAATCACGGACGTTTGTTGTTCTCAGTAACCTTATTCTGGCTGGTAGAGCCACATGAGAAATGTCGTTACACAAAGATACTCTGCCAATAATAAAGAAGCAGAACTGCAGAGGTGGAACTAAGACATTGAAATAAGTTGGTGCAGAAATAATTTTTGCAAAAATCAGGGCTCCCTATCTATCAGGGTATGTGTAGTTTTACTACCAAAGTTTTAAGTGAAATATAAACAAATAACACGCACGTTTTAAAGCAAGATCTATCTCCATGGGTAAAAACCTGGGTACTCAGAAAATATTATTTGTCACGACTTTGTTCCTTGTATGCAACTTCTACCTACATCAGAAACTATCATTGTATTATATCGAATTATCATAAATAAAATTTCCTGGGTGTTAAGATAATTTGTCTTTAAAATAGTATCGAAATAACCATTAATTTTCCTCAAGCGATCTTGACTGACATAACGACCAAGAAAGGTTGTTTAGTGGTAACACACTTAAGTCGTATTCGGGAGTACCCGCGTTCTAATCCCGGCGGGGACATGCTGATGGCTTTCCATGGTTTTTCAAAACCGCTCCAATAGAATGCTACAACAGGTCATACGAAAACGTATCAGCCAATTCCCTTCCTTTTCTTGAAATACCGAAATATTGGTCCCGTCTCTAATTACCAGGCTACTGACAGAACGGTAAGCCCTAACTGTAAGCCTATATGAGAGAATGAGACTTCAACAAGATAATCTAATACTTAAAAATTGTATAACTTTACAAAAATAAAAAAGTTTGCTTCTCCATCGTATTGACAAGAATATAATGCAACCCTCCCCTTGTAAAGTTGTTTTGAACACTTTGAAATACAATTCTATATTTTCTGTGAATCTGGCGTTGACAGATTATGGACACGTTAATGCTGTCTGTAATGAAAGGAGAGGTGTAATTATTAAAACCAGTAATTCTGCTTGGTAATAGAGGTGTTATCCCACGGTACGTGTATTACACGTTACAATTTATATTTACTGCCCGAATGTTACAATAAAACGTGATAGGTCCAGGAGTTACGAATTAATACCGCTGTACCAATGTTGTTGTCATTATCTATCCTGTATGTATGAGGCACCATACTTCCAAGTTGTGTGCGCCAGATGTGTTGACACAACCCGTGGCCTAATTACTTACTGCCTCTGAGTATTTTTACAGAATACCATCTATTAGAATATTTACAATGGCAGATACGCGCCAAAACTATTTACATAGTCACAGGTCAACTCATAGGGCGTACTTGTTTGGATTACTAGTGAGGCAGGACAAGATCCCGTACAGCGTTGCCTTTCGGCCGATGTTTTCTCGGGGATATCCAATTCCCTCTTCCCTTGCTGCTTTGTATTCACCTTGTTAAACCTCGCTATCCATCAAGACATCGCTGTTAAGTTCTCCGCCTGTCTTGCAAACAGCCGCGCAATTTAATGATTTCTTCTAAATAGGTACACTTAAAAATAAATCTTTCACACACAGTATTCTACACCCAATTTGTGTACAATACTGCTATGCTAGAAACTTATAATTTCACGGTTTCTAATTCTTTGCATGTAATTGTAATTAAAAAAATTATTTTCCATTAAAATATTAGGGAATTATTTATTTTTAGAACGTTATTTCTATTGTAATGTTTCTTTTTTAAATTACGCAGAACACTTTTGGTTTGAAAATAATATCTTCGTAGTTGACAAATAGCTAAATAATTAATTTTAACTGTGGTTACAATGTCTTCGAGAGCTATTCATACCTCTTAATTTCACCACACTTCACTTCTAGACGCAGGTTACTCTAGAGTATTAGCAATCACACACTTCTTTCTTACACACAGAGTTTATTAAATTGTTAGTATACCCGACAAAGTATACAATTCCGTATAATGGGATAGCTTATTAATAATCTGAATATTTGTATAAGTTCATCTATGAGGACTACGATAAGCGTCGGCTAATAACTAGGTTCTTTCCCTCCATTTCCACTGTGGTCGTCAGAAGTGGCGTTGTAGTGATCCTTTCTAACTATTACCATTACATACAACAGTAAATTTATTTACTTAAATAGGTATTGCTTAACATCCACTACAAAACTGAGATGCGTAAGTAATGTCTGACAGAACTCTGCACACAAATCGTTTAGATAATATTACTTATGTTTTATTTCAACCTATAAAATCATTCAGTGTTTTTTTCCGAAATCTGCAATAATGTAACAACAAGAGTATATTTGGGAGTTTGTTTGACGTGTTTCACATACCTTTTCTTCACAAAATGTTTGTAACAGTTGCTCATCCAGTGAACTTCCGGCTCTAGGTCGAATATAAACACACAAATCTTCTCCCCAACGAGCATCTGGAACTCCAAACACCTGTTGAGAAAGAAAATATTACTAAGAAGCTGTGAATAGTAAGCACAGAACTCGTGTTTTATAAAATCACCAATTTTATCAGTTTCCGTAACGGCTTTGAACACAGTGAAAAAAGTAGATTTCCTTCACAGACACGAACCAACAAATTAACTTTTAGCTGTTCTTATGGCTGCTGTTTCTTAACAGACTTATTACATTTTATTTAAATTGAGACAGTTTCTTTGAAAATAACACACATTTGTAACATTTTCTGTAAAGTGTGCTAGTGGATACAGAGAATAATATTAATAGTTTTTGCCAACAGTGAGATATTGGCGTTTGTTGTCACATATAAATAATTTGGTTTTCGAGTAACGACGAATTATTTCTTTCTCGTTGATTATTTTCTTATTTGTCAGGAAACCATTTATTTTGTGCCGATTTTGAACGGACAATTTCGCATGTTATGCTGCGTGAGTTACGTTATTATTTCCATGCCGATTGTGAAAAAGTCTTTACAGACACACGCCCACACATACACACACATACATATATATGTATATATAAAGTTCAGAACCCATATACGTACATAACAAGCACATGTTGCGAGGTTTCCAGCATGTCACATGCCCATTTTATCACATTAATACCACAATTTATTGAAAGTGATAAACAACCCGACTTTTATTTACATACGCAGTAACATACATGTACAAGATTACCTATAGCACATGCAAAATATTGAATTACTTTACTCACTTGAGCATCTACTACGTCTGGATGGGAGAGAATGAACTCTTCGATTTCCAAGGGATATATATTGTCACCTCCTTTGTTGATAATGTCCTTCATTCTACCAACGATCCTGGCACGACCAGACTCGCTGAGTATGGCCACATCTCTGTAGAACGGAACATATACATTTTTTATTACTAGTTCTTTTCAAGAGTGGGTGCTATCTGATACGTCAAACCTTTCCTTGGTACTGACCCAGTCTTCAGCCAGCCGTCACTCGTCAGTGTTTGGAGGGAGTTATCCTGGTCTTCCCAGTATCCAGTCATTACACCATAGCCTCGCACCCACAGCTCACCAGGGTAACCCATGGGAACCATCCTTCCTTGTCGGTCAACTACTTTGAACTGAAATAACACGATGATCTTGAACTCTAGGGGAGTCACACTCACATGGAAATGTTGGCTCGCTGAGGTAGAACACATTTAACACAGCTGAGTGAGTGAGTGAAGAGATTTTGGTCAGCCCTTAAGAGGGCGTGTTACAAAATTCAACGCTAAAAGCATTAATCTATAAATGTAGGTTTCTTGAAGCCAATTTGCGAAAACTAAACAGTAGCAATCCTAGATAACAGTTTTAACGAACGTTTTAAAGAAAATTGTTTCCAGTGTTAAGAACATCTGAGGTACAATCTTTGACGCCGGAACCTCGAGCATTTAACTGCGGCGCAAGAGATCACACGTAACGAATTAGTAATTTTGGATAAATATTTACTCATAAAGTTGGCAAATACCATTATCTAGGATTGTCATTGAGTATTTTATCCATATTGGCTCCGAAAAAGGCGAGGAAAGGAATTGTTGTTTTCAGCGTTTATTTATCTACCACACACTCTTAACATTGAGGTCTTTAGCGCTGGTGGGGGGTGATATGATGTCAGTATGGAGCAGCACCGGAATGAAGGAGCGGGAGAAACGGGAGATCCCCGAGAAAACCCGCCGACCAGCGGCATCGTCCGGCACGATTCCCACATGCGAAAATCCGGGGACCGACCCATTAACACAGGTATTGTTATTTATGTATATACGTCTGTAATAAGCTCCTGTTAAGCTGGGTTCTCATTTGAAAACATAAATACTTAACACAGAGCATAGGCAATACGCGCAAGAACTTACTTGTATGTTTTTGAACATTCTGAATCACGTCTGTATAAAACACGTAATGTACACGAGATCTGTGGCACAGTGCATGACGGAAATTATAATGTTTCGTTTCTCGTGTGGAGGTTTGGTACAGCATATAGGTGTGAATAATTTACTGAATATCCAATGGTATTATTAACATGAGATCGGGGAAACCGAATAATGAAATGTTATTTATAGAGCAAGGCTTCAATGTAAATTTTTTATGAAGCTCGAAGATTATTGTCGCTTTACCGGACTCACAAGAGTATAAAGTTATTAGCGCCGCCAATGGAAAACAATTATCTTCTAAGATAATTATTCACAGTTGTCTTTATTACCGCATAATGTCAGTACTAGAAGAATGGTTTCGTTGCGAAAATTCATTTTACTTACAAATAGGGTTTTACGCCTTGTGTTAAATTCTGTTGTCGATTTTTTAAGTACTCCGGTAAGTAGAATATTTGACATGCTCCATTGAAACGTATAAAAACATTTCACTTTTTCATTATATTAAAATGCAGAGCTATTAAGGTTCTTTAGACATCAGCAGAAACATATATTTTGGAAAGTTTATCTACGCCAATCATCAAAACCACAAATTTAATGCATGATATATCTTTACATTTTACTATAATTCCAATTTCCCCAAGTACGACCATAGATAGCTCTGGTATGTATGTGCATCACAGGTTAAGGAGGTTCAAGAAGGAAAACATAGTTTTATATTTCTATGAAATATTCTTAGATTTGTATATGTTACTAGGAGTACATTTTTCTCTTAAAAAATAACCAATAGCTCAGCCAGATTTTTCACGATGGTGATTCAAAGTAAAAATTTGCATGTTTTTACTTCATACGCCCTCGAAAACCAATCAACATAACAAAATCAAACGAAATAATTGACGGTGAAAGTACAAGTCACGGGCTAGTACTTTAAGTTTGTATATCAAAACACAATACGGAATATTTTTGTATTTAAATGTTGCAAAAAAATTCCGAAATCCGGAATATTTTTCAAAATACGAAATATTTGTAATGGGTATTGATAGACACATCAAGCTGTAATTTCACTGTAAATTATCTCGTTACATTATGTGAATTGGTTTTCCGGAAGTGTATGAAGTAAAATCATGCAAATTTTTAATTTGAAATGCCATTATTGGAAAACTGGCAGAGCTAATTAAATTGTTGTGAGGAGAATAAATACTCACAAATATCGTCTGCAAAACTAACGCTGTTTCATGCAAATATAAAATTACGTTTTTTTATTTTTTGCCTTCTTGAACGTCCTTTAATCAGTTCCTTACTTACTCAGTACGATATATCTGTTCACAATTTAGCTATGTAAAGTACAGTATAATAAGATCATAGAACTGTTGCAGTTCGTTACTTAAAACTTTTCTTTATAAAATTTAATATATTATTAGTGAGCACAGGACTTATTTGTTTCAGCATGCCCAGGGCTGTACCACTCCTCCTCCCTCCACCTACGAGCCCGTCTGCCACTGCAAACTCCCGAGAAAACCTTCCGCTGCGCATAGTGTCCAGAACGTACATAATAGCGTGTATGATTGTTTGTTTCATTGCTTTGTTTTTCAAATTATATTCAGTGTTTGTGCTTTCACATATTTTAATTGTTTATCAGTTTTTCTGAATTGTTTATGTGCCCCACAAGGAGTTACCGAAACAAAAATGTCTGTGCACGAACGCACGTATCATACGGTTTGCACATTTTCACATTTTTTTACTGAATTGTTTGCAAGTTTATTTCAATTTTTTCCATTGTTATTATATATTATAATTTGTATGAAGCCAAAAAAAAAAAAAAAACGATTTACCATAAACCTGATTCTTCCTAATTATTTCCATACTCTATGAAACCACGCGAAGTAATAATAATTTTAATTTTCAAACTATTGAGCTTTAAAGATGCAACCTTTTCAATCGGCGCCACAGTAATTGAAAACACGTTCTTATTGACTAACATGCATATGACGCAATTGTATATGTTTTTGTTATCCGCCACCTGCCGTGCATTATTGTTTGTGTAGGAAGTTTACACTGACTTTAAAAAAGTCTTAAAATTTAGTGAACCCGGTTACGTAAAATATAGCTCGGGAAATTTGTACGTAGTTAATGAATGAATGATTGCAGATTTCGTATTTAATAACGAAGGTTTCACTGGTGTTGATTTGAAAGTAAAGACATAAAGGTATCTCTCAAAAATTGCGACGTTTTAATAAAATGTCTGAATTCATGTAAATTGGATTCAAATCCCAGAGTGATATTAATTTACTTCAAATTCATTTAATGGTCTCAGATCTAGTCTAGATTCACAAATTTAGGTTTAAAGTCATCCGAATGACGGTTGTGTGAGTCCAAAAAGTGAATCTACTAAGCTAATGAGCTTGAAAGCTTTTAACCAAACTTGACTCTTACAGACTGGTTATAATTATTAAGTGTCCTGGTTGCGTGAGTCGGGAAAATAATACAGTACAGTAGCAGCTTATTTTTTAAAATTTAAAGTCAATTTTTCCTACCAATAAATGCTACGTTTCTTGCTAGAGACCCTGAGAGCTACAGCTGGCTGTGTTGCAATCTCTTGGCGATTTTCGCAAGGCCCCGCCCACTCCTCGAATTATCACCCAATCACGGGTGCCTTGAACTCGCCTTTTGGCTTATGCCGTTGCCACAGACAGTGAAATGGCCAAAACACTACAGCTGCCAAGATTTCGTGGCGAACTGCAAGCTATTGCCGGCAACTCAAAACTTAAAAGAGCTTATTTAATGCTAACCGTGTCGTATTGTAAACAAATATATAAAAATTATCATTTCATAAACTGTATTTTTGTCGTTAATAGTAGACAGGTAGGTTTCTTCTTGTAGCTTAAATTACACAGTCAGCTTTGATTTGCCATACGGCGTTGTACACGCAGACGCAGCTTATCTAGTTGGGGTCCTTAACTTGGAGTGTGAGAGGCTTACAGTTTTTCCTCAAGAATGACACGTGGCTCAAGAACAACAGGCAACGTAGGCCCCGCCCCTAGGCCGTCGGTCACATGACCCTAGTCCAAGACCTCATTGCCCTCCTGGACGGGTTTCCTCCGCTGCTTCCCAGGAGCGCCACTTCCCTGCCTTTCTCTTCGTTTTCGTACCTATCACCCACCAACCCTGCCCCATGTCTCCCATATCCCTTCCTGTGTACCTACTATTCCGCTCTTCGTATGTTCCCACCTAGCGAGGTGGCGCAACGGTAACAATTTAGACTCGTATTCTAGAGGTCACGGGTTCGATCCCCGGCTAAGAGTGCGGGGTAGATAAATAAACACTGAAAACATCAATTGATTTCTACGCTTTTTTCGAAGCCAATATGGATAAAATACTCAATGACAATTCTAGATAATGGTATTTGCCAACTTTATGAGTAAATATTTATCCAGAATTACTAATTCGTTACGCGTGATCTCTTGCGCCGCAGTTAAATGCACGAGGTTCCGGCGTCAGAGATTGTGCCTTAGAAGTTTGTAAAACTGTAAATAATTTGGTTTAAAACGTTGGCTAGAACTATTGTCTAGGATTGCTATTGTTTAATTTTCGCAAATTGACTTCAAAAAACCTGCAGTTATAGATTAGTGCTTTTAGCGTTGAATTATGTACCACGCCCTCTTAAGGCAATGATCTTTCATTTATTTCAAACAATTGCAAATAACTAGAATATTTTTCTACCAAATACTTTGAAAAAAATTTCAGACTGTGTACAGTCATAAGATAAACAATTTTGCCACAGTTTTTTTAAAATAATGTATCGTTTGCTAACAAAAATTTATTTTGCTTCGTTTTGGTTTATTTTGACAACAAATTATGTGATATTTCAGGGGGAAAATATAAAAATCAGTTTGGTGTATTGCAAGAGAAAAAATTCAGATACAAACGATGATAGATAAGTGTTAAAACTGTAAGAATAAATTTTTTATATACAGGGTGTTCGAAAAGTCCTGCACGATAACGTACGGGACGGTAGGGGTGGTTGTGGTGAGCAATTTGAGATGGGAAACCCGGGGTCAAAGCTCAACCGTTACGCCCCTACGAGCAATGTAAAATTATGAACATGTTTGGCAACGTCGCACTACTCCGAGAAAGGAATGCGGCGTCTGCTCGTCCTTGTTTGC
>PNEQ01047020.1:0-19371 GCA_003012365.1 Medauroidea extradentata | reverse complement strand
AAAGTTGTAGTTATGTGTTCAGTTAGTCTGACTAACTGATGAACAGTGGAATGCTTTTTTCTAAAGCCAAATTGCTCGTTAGGAAAAATATTCGCGTTTTGAATGTGAGTATCGAGGCGGCGCAGCAGAACACATTCATGCACTTTTGAGAGCGTACTTAATAAGCTTATGGGACGGTAATTTTGTGGCAAGGTCTGATACTTGCCAGGCTTTGGAAAAACAATTACATTGGCACGTTTCCAGGGCGTGGGGAAGTGCGCAAGTGTCATACTTGCATTTATGCACCTAGCCAGAGCCTCTAGTGTAGACTGTGGCAGCTGCTTGAGAACTATAGCTTGTAGGGTATCGAACCCAGGTGCTTTGCGGGGCTTCATACGTTTAATTATACGTTTTACCTCGTCGGCATGCGTAAATTCAGGTTCGTCAGCTGAAGGCTGGCGAAGTCGCACTCGGAGGTCCCTATATATGCGAGCCACATGTGTTGGGTCGCAGGGTTGAATGTTCGGTATAAAAACCGTTTCTAAATGATTAGCTACAGCCTCAGCTTTTTGCTGGGGCGTGTAGGCAGTACCTACTATGCCTTGAAGAGGCGGGATTGGATTGCGCTTATTTGTAAGCGCTTTAGTTAAGTGCCATAGACTATTGTCTTTAGTTGTGAGGCGGGATAATTTATTATTCCACTGGTCTGTTTGCCAGTGGGTAATTTCTAAGTTAATTTGCTCTCTAAGTGGATTTATTTGTGCTCTGAGTTGGCCTGTTCTACCTCGCGAATAGCGCCTGTGCAAGCGATTTTTCTGAGTGATTAGTTGCCTAATATTGGCTGGCAGCGAATCACTATGGGGCTTTGGGGTCTTTTCAGGGACAAATTGGCTAATACCTGTTTGAATTAGCTCTGTGATATGGTCAATCGCAGAGTCTAACTCGCCGGGGGAGCTAACAGGATCTGGCAGATTAATTTCCTCGTCCAGGTACTCTTTAAAAGCTTCCCAATTCGCGTGTTTATAGTCTTTAATTTTTCTAATTGGCCTTTCGTCTGTTTCCAGTTGGTCAAAATTTAAGTGGATGGGGTAATGGTCCGAGGCCAATTCATGTTTTACTTCTAATGTAAAGGTCATATTAAGGCCTTTACATATTGCAAAATCTAAAATATCAGGCTGATTGTTTGCCTGTGTTGGTTCAAATGTAGGTTCGTCGGGCGTATGAATTAAATAATTGTGCCTAGTTTGGTGATTGAATAATGTATTTCCATTGGCTGTCCGCGCCCTGCAGCCCCAGGTGGGGTGTTTTGCATTCAGGTCGCCGACAGCCAATAGAATGGGGGATATGTTTATTAATTCATTTAAATCCGCGCGCGTCAGTGTGCGGCCAGGTGGACAATAAATTGAATAGAGTGAAACTTGCTGGCTGCCGAGTTTTAAATTAATACCCATGGCTTCTACTGTGTTTAATTGAGGCTGTTTTGCTGCATGGCAGTTTATTGTGTTTTTAATTAGTATTAAAACACCGCCTCCTGCATTATTTTCTCTGTCCCTCCTAAAGCAAGAGTATCCTGGGACAGAGAAATGGTGTTGTGGGCGTAAATGTGTCTCGTTAATTGCTGCAAATTGCATCTGGTGGCGAGTCAAGTAATCTATCAGCTCCTGCTTCTTGTTCCGAATGCCTGCTGCATTCCAGAACAAGATTTTGGCAATGGAAGGGGGCCTACTTGCAGGTCTATTATCCTGCCTAGGGGGTGGCATTGGGTTGGGCCATTTTTCTGGCCGACAAGGCAAAGCGTCCTGGGCCATTTCTGGGGTCATTAAAGGCTCGGCTTGAGCTGGTCGCTCCTGATTGGCGGGCGTTCCGGCCTATCCTGGCGCGGCGCCTGGGGCGGGGTGGGGGCAGCTTTCTTGGCAGTCTGCTGCGCCTGCTCGAGGCGAGCACTGACGGGCTTCTTGCTACTTTTCGGAGCAGTTTTAGGGGTCATTTTCCCCTTAGATCCCATTTGAGGGGGGCGTTGGCCTCTGGGCCGGTGTGGATTTGCCAGTGCAGGGAATTCCACCTCGGAAAATCCCTGCTGCGCATAAAAGGCATTATACCTATTGCTCGTGGGAATAGGTATATTTTGGGCGTACCCAGGGTCAAAGTTTTGCACCTGTGTGCGCTCTTGTGGGCCTCTACCCACGGCGGTCCAGCCGTATTGGCTGGTTTGTGCCCAGGGGGCGCGGGGGGCCTTGTAGTTCCTGGGGGGTTGGCTTGGGCTCTGCAGCGAGGCTCTGCTTTGCTGTTGGCGCTTCTGCCTCTCTTCTTGAAACAAAAAGCGCCATTTCTCCGCCTTATAGGCTTCACAGCCCCTGTAGTTGGCTGCACGCTTGCCATTGCAGCCGACACAGAAGCGCTTGGACCTGTCGTCCTTGTTTTCAAGGTCGCAGGTTGTCGTCTTGTGGCCTTTTCCACACAGTCGGCAGCGGGGTGGGGCATGACACACCTTACTAGAGTGGCCATAACATTGACAGTTACTACATTGTGGGGGGGGGGGGACCTTCAGGGCGGTGGTAGTCCTCTAACTTTACCATCAGCCCGTACAAGGAGCGTAGTTCGTAGATGGCCTTAGATGCCTCGATGTTTGGCAGCTCCACTGTGAACATGTGGAGGGGCTTTTTGTCTCTCATGGACAGTTTCGGCTCTATGTTGCCAGGCTGGAACCCTAACACACGTAGCTCCGCTCGTATCCACGAGATGGGCAGAGATTTCTCCAGGCGCTTGATCGCGACCTTGAGGGGCAGCTCATTGCGGGGGGTCAGGACACTAAAGGGGACGCTGACAGATTCCAACACTTGGATTGCCAGTCTGTAGTCCTCGGGTGTCCGTGGCAGGTATTGGACCCCTTGAGGGACTAGGAGGTTTTTCGTGGGTTGGCTGAGTTGGTCCTTAAACAGTGTAAGGACCATCCCGTAAGTGCAGTCACTATTGTGGTACATAGTGATTGGCCTCAAGTTGTATTTAGGGGCCTGAGGGGCGGAAGACACTTGGTCTTGTTGGCTGTTGGATCCGGTCTCGGAATCCATTCTTGCGCTGCTGGGGTTGGGGACGATGTCGTCCTGTTTTCGCTTTTTGGCGTCACTCATGACGCCGGGTGGGGCCCCCGAGGGGGTGGGAGGTGTAAGCCTAATCAAGATTACGTCTAAATATCCCTAGGCTAAAACTAATACCTATAAATAAAAAGCTATTGAAGACTGAAGTTGTCTGGCACTGTGTAAACAGCAGCAGACGAGAACCTTTCAATATCCTGCGTTGCCAAGCACTTGCAAGCTTGCCTAATTAATTAATTAACTGGCTAAGTGCCTACCCGGCCTAAAGCAATAATTACCCTCCTTGCACTGTGTACTTTCGTTGGCACGGTTACGTATCAGGCACACAGACTGGAGACAGTAGAGCAGCAGAAGGTCTGGTAGACTGGTGGGCAGCGAGTATGATGTGCACGCTACGGCAGCTCGAACAGAACTCTTTCCTTTCCTTTTTTCCACGGCCGTGCGCTCGACCAACGGCAGCCTTAAATACCGAACTCGTTTTCGGTATATTATCGAAATCGACCCTACCGAAATCGTTTTCGGTATATTATCGAATGATTGCGATAATATCGGAATATCGATATATCGATATTGTAAAATTTTGATGTCGGTTAGATTTTCTAATTTGATATCGATGATTATCGAAATATCGCACAGCCCTATTTGACACAAGGGTGTGTGCAGTATGCTATATGCTCGTTGGGTGTGTGACTGTGCACACACAGGCTAGAATGCAGCCCCTTAGCTCTCCGCAGTCCGCACTACTTGGGCTGTGATGTATTCAGTACATTCTTGTGATTCGCTGTATCACGGAAGGTAATTTCTCCGAAGCTAAAAGAGCAGCACACTTGACCTTGTTATTATATATTCCTTCTAGGAGGATTCGAGTGGATACACTGCATGATGACAAGGTTAGTAGAATGGATGGGTATGGTGGTACGTATCGAGACAGGTAAGAAAGAATCAATAATGACGTTTGTTTGATAAGAATTTGTAAAGTGTTTCAGACACAAACTGGCATTTCGCTAGTTCCCATTTGTTGGTTATGTTTTTTTGCTAGTGTAAACAACTGGAATGTTGTAAAACTAGAGCTAACTTCAGTCCAGTTGTAAACAATAGGCACGAGGTTTGCGTGACGCTTTTCTGAATACTGTAGACAGCTGAGTATGCGACGTTGTGAGTCATGTTGTAAGGAAAGGTTAAAGTTTTCCTGTAGGTGTGTTATCGCTCGCTCGGGAAGTGCGGTGTTTCATTATAAAGGAACACGTGTTGGCGATAAGTATGCTCGTTATCTGTGCGGAGATTATGTCGTGAGAGATTGTCGGTGTGGTTTGCAGAATGATAAGTTAGACGCCTAGCTACGACTGAGAGAGCCTGGTCTACCGAGCAGGGTGGTTTGCAGTTGGGACATGAAGATGCGGCCGAGAAACGAGAACTTTCAATTGGAAACACGTGAGTACTTAACCTAGACTATTTCTTCTTGTTTACACGCACTTTATACAATGTTAATTTAATTACGGCCTATTGTTTCGTGCGCATGTTTCACAATATCTCACTCAGCTGGCAGCATGTCCCTTAATTTAAGTAACAGATAGGTTAAAAGTCCCTAATGCCTACTGTCATTTCGATTTTAGTGAATTGTTAAAATTATTTTTCACGAACAACTGTCTGGATTAAAAACAATTTTTTCTTAAATACATAGTCATTACATTTAATTTACATGACTTATAAAAAGTAACTACGGAATTGATCATTTAAAATTATTTTTTATCATGGGCGAAATTTGAGAATTTTGATTGGGATGGCAAGGATTACCGGTTATAAAAGATTTGAAAAAGACAAAAAGAAAAAAAAAAGGGGGGGGGGGTGGAAATCGAAAAGCTTCCATCATAATTATGTATACACTTTTATATTGATTATTTAATTATTTTATATCATTATCTAAACTAAAAAAAAAAAAAAACAGTGTGATGAAAAAATTACAAATTAAAAAGTATTCTTAAGCTAAGAAAGAGAATGTTATGTTCTCTATCAACAAAATTTTGGAGTGGCACCTGCCACCGCGTGCCACCCCCGAATTACGCCTATGATTTTTATCTTGGCTGCCAGGCAAACAGAATTGTTCTACATTGATGTTATGTTAACAAGCAAGAAGGTTAGGAGTACGGACGTATACTTACAGATGGGAAGGGCAGGAGGTAGAGGAAGAATACAAGTACCTAGACATAATGTTGCAGAGTGACTTAGGGTGGAGAAGGTAGGTAGAGAATGTGATGTCTAGGGCTCTAGGTATGCTGGGAAGGGTATTGAACGGGGTTAGTATTGCAATGAAGGAAAAGGCATACATTACAGTTGCATGGCCAATGTGAGAATATGCAACAATGAAGTGGAACCCGCATGTGGGGTTGGACGAGAGGAATAGATAGTAGTTGTGAGAAGATACAAGTAATGAGCAGAATGGAACAGGGCAGGCAGTCTCTGCTTTGGAGGTTGGTGGAGGGAGTGGAATTTACTGTACTTTCGGAGGAGTTGGTGCCGGTGACGGGGGTTGGAAAGTTTGGGTGGGGTTTGGTAAGTGTTCGAGGAAGTGGTTCAGCTTTCCATCAGGCTGGTGCACAATTGCAAGTGAAATTATTATTATTATTAAAAATAAACAGTGACCATTGTGGATATAACACAGGTTGAGCACAAAAGAAGTAGGCTATACAATTTAAAAAAAATTTTAAAAACTAAAAGATAGGCCTACAATATACTGGCTTTCAAACCTTATACTGTTTATAGAGAATCTCTGGAAGTTGTTTTCATAAATTACGGGACTCAATGTGTGTTGCTCTTGTCACATGGCAGATGTCAAAGATAGTCTTACTCTTCCCACACCCTGCGCAACATGTTGGTAGTGATGGGTTCTACTGCAGCTGCGATTTGCTGCCGTAGCTCTGGCAAGGATCGTGGTAGAGGCGGCACAACACCTTGTCTTTGACATAACCCCACAAGAAAAAATCACAAGGGGTTAAGTCTGGGGATGGTGGTGGCCAACTATACCACACATCAGCACCTGCATGGCCGAGCCTTCGTCCAGGCAGATGTGTGTTGAGGTATTCCTGTACAGCCAGGTGGACATGTGGAGGTGCACCACCTTATTGAAAGATGAAGTCGTCGGAATCGTCTTGCAGTTGAGGCAACAGTCGCAAAGACAGAATGTCGAGGTAGGTAATGCCTGTGACTGTCTTCTCCATTAAAAAGAATGGGCCATAACTCCTTTCCTCAATATTGCGCAGCGCAGAAGATGTTGGCCTTTGGCGTTCTTGTTCATGTTCGATGGTGATGTGGGGGTGTTCTATTTCCCAAACCCGAGTAGTGTGGTGATTAACTTTACAGTTAGTGTGAAATGTTGCTTCGTCGCTAAAAATTAACCCTTTCGAAGGGTTTTCGTCATTATCCATTCTAGCATACATCTTGGTAGAAAAGTTTGATCGTGCAGCATAATCTCTGGGAGTTAGGCCCTGGACGTGCTGCAATTTGTACAGTTTCATGTACAAGCATTTACAGAAGATTTTGGAAATGATTGATCGTGGGATTTGCAGCACACAACTTGCTCGACGTGTTGATTTTTGTGGCCTTCGCTGGAATGCTGTTCGAACATGATCCACCGCATTCTCTGGCACAGGAGGGCGACCAGGACTTTTGTCTATGCAAATGCAGCCATTCTTTTCAAAGTGTTTGTACCAAGTTGACATGACATGTTGCGCAGAGTGTGGGAAGAGTATGAATATCGTCTCAACGTCTGTCGTATGATGAGAGGAGCACACATGAAGTCCCTGTAATGTGTGATAAAAAAACTACCAGAGTTCCTCTGTGAACAGTATAAGGTTTGAAGCCAGTATATTGTACCGTTTAGTTTTTTAGTCTTTTGAGCTTGTCTTGTATTAGTGTTAATTTGCACTGACCCACGAACAGCTTTCTGCAGAGTTTTGTCTCTGACATTTCATAACAGACAGTCAGAACTCATTAGAAACTATGTAAAATTGGGGTGATTCTCTCAAAGTTAAATGTAATTTGTTTATTGCTACATTTGTTTGTGAAGAAAGTTCTTGTTTCCACTGTCATATTCCTAATTCAGTAAATTTTTATAGGCTATTTACTGATAGGTTATTTGGGGCTGTCATTTGACTTAATTTCTTCTCTGAGTTGTGTGGCTAGTGTCCAACAACAGTGCAAACAATGAGACTTGCCTATGTTGCAATCTGTGACTGCCAGGTTATACAACCAGCTGTTGTGGGCTGTGTGAAGTTTGCCAGACAAGTGCCTCTAACTGATTTCATGCCCTTGAATATGTCAACGTCATTGTCAGTATTTGCTATGTGCTGTATACATCATTGCCAGCAGATGTTGTAGTCACAGAAAGCCCGCGGTTACATAAAAGGAGTAATCATGAAAAAATAAGCAACAAAAACAATAAAACACCAAGGGCGCCAGAAGTGTCTAGTCCTCGGACTGTTCATTTGCCTGAAGACAAGAACAGATATAATTAGGTTGAAACACTGCGTCTATTTTCGTCAAAGGGAGCCTAGTATTATTGTCCTAGTTAGCATGTATTTGTTTATTTATAACTCCTCTCACCTGCTTCCCTTACAAGTCTTTGAACCTAGGATGACCCCAGGTACATGTACTTGTCCACTTGTCCACTCCAGCTGTACCTCTCTGATCATCTCTCATCTCTTGGTAAATACCACTCGCTTATCTATCTTTGTGTTTTGTACAATTACTTTGTTCTTTTGTCGTCTATAGAGCCATATGTTTATATCCTCGCCAGTCACTAGATATGTAGGCCTATGACACACGGTTATCTTTGTTAGATAAGAAGTTATACACTCCACTCTTGTATACAAGCTCCGTGAACGTACTGTACACACAGTAGTACTTGCATGCTTGCTGAATGTGTATTTTTTGTCATTAACAAGGATTGTTGAATTTACCATTTTAAATTACAAAGTACACCATTTACATATAGGTTAGAAAAAGATAAATTAATTTATTATGACTATACATGTTATCAGTTTGTATTCTACTCTCAGATAAACAATATCAATATAAGTTACGTGTCATATAAAAATGTAAACAAATGCCTTGCACATGAAGATGCATGAAAATTAGAACTGTCTGTAATCAATTCTAGTTAGAATACAAGAGCTTGCACGCACGATACTTGCACACAAGTCGGCCAGTCACACAGTGCAAGTCGGCTTGAACAAGAAGGTGACACCGTCATACTCAAAACTTATAATAACTGTGTGTGCGAGACTTGAAAGTTTAAAATACAAAATGCTCTGCAGCTTTCCACGTTAAATGCATCAGAAACAATCATTTTATCACAGTTGATTCTCTCCCTGCAAAACTGTAGGCTAAACAAGATTTATACAGATTCAGACATTTTTTTCTGCATCTGTAGATTTGGCCTAGTTATTTCAGCTAAAAGCAGTGTAGTTAATTCTTCAATAAAACCTGCAGAAACCAAAGGCATTTTGCTAATTTTGCGGCAACTTTTAAGACATTCCAAACCTTACCTTAAATATAACCTAGCAAAGAAATTATTTTTTTGAACTTAATACACTTAAACTTGATTAGCGTTATTAGCTATAGTCATATAAAATTTAAATAAATGTTTTGTAATCATGAAGAGTAGATAGTCATCATGTACCGTCCAGACTATTGATTTTAGAGGTATAGTTAATAAATGAAACCTGTTTTTATAAGTATCCTAAGTCCTACGTGAACAAATTTTTTCATTAGGTTAATTTAGGTTGCGTAATCGAACCCTTAGAAAAATTTGTGTTACACGAGACTAATTAGTTTGATTAATAAACTATGGCTGTAACATCAATAGTTTGGTTGGTGTAAAAAAGTAGCTGCTCTCGATATTTACTAAATATTATACAGATGTCTTCCTTTAATGTACGTTTTCTAACATTTCCGTCTACTGCGTCCGTGATCTTACACTTATGTATAATTGAAGGCCGGCCCTTACAGGTTGGCTGTATCATTGTATATCAGTAATTTGAATTAACAGTGATTCAGCTTTTAGGGTTTACACCAAGGAAGTATTAAAAAAATTATAATACATTGTACAGACAATAACAAAGTTTTCTGTTTTTTTTTTTTTTTTTTTTTTTTGGCATGGATACATCTTTGTGCTTCTGTTGTAAAATGGAGCAATATGCTTTTGTCCCACTGGGAATGTTTTAAGTAGGCATTTAAAATTTTTCTGAAGAGTAAGTGGTTTAATTTTTGCAAGCTATGTCTGAATGGGTTCTACAGGTTTGTTCCAAGTTATGATTGCTTGAATATGAAACTTGCATACAGTACTGTAGCCAGTAAGTTCATTTATTTTTACACTAAGTGTTTGTTAAAATAATGTATTGATTTCATTTCCAAATAGTTTGTGATTTTGACGGAAATCATATCTCTCGGTGACATTGAGTGATAGTATAGTGATGTGTATCCCAACACTTTGTCTACTGTATTAGTAATTGTCGTACCAGAAATTGTAATTGTAATCAGAATTTTATTGCATCTAGTTTTTTTTTGCAAACACTGACTTTCGATTATAACCAAAGCAAGCCAGAAAACATAAAGGATATCATATACAAAAGGGACTGACTCGTGATGTGCTCAGTGCTTATTTTCATGGTTCAAACATTTAACTCAGTCTTGTGTCTGGTGAGTTGGTCTTTCAGATAGGAACATTTATGTCGCAAGTTGTAGGTACTGCCGGAGGGGAGTGGACAGGCTATCTTGAGCCTCTCCATTTGTTATACACTGTCTTTATATTATTGCTGCATCATTCCAACGCATCCCACTTTATCCTGTCGTTAGACGGACTGTAGTGACAGATCTATCCATTGCAACAGCTAACTCCATTAAGGTCTGCCGTATTTACTATGGTCATAATTATTCAGTTTAAAGAAATATTACCTTGTGCTCAGCTGTTGAGAACTACATACTGGAAGAAGAGGTTTCCTTCAATTCCACTTATTACGATCATCTTTCCAAGGAGGAAAGCTGTCAAAGTCTGGTGGTTTTGTAACCGAGATTTTCCTTAGTATCAGCCTCCTTTGATCCACGTTGCCCTAGCTTCAATCAGGAACTGTGCGGGATTGTTCATTTCCATAACCTGGTCTTACAAAACAAGCACAAAAAACTGAAATTGTTTGAAAAAAAGTAGGTACCTTGTTTGAGAGTTTCCATAAAAAATTACAGAGACATAACACATGTGTACAAACAAATATGCTGGTTCAGTATTATTAACGTAAGGTGTCAAGTTTCATTTTGTAAGTTTTGGTAACCATCCTTTAAAAAAATTTTTTTTTGTAGTAAAGATTACTGAAGCTTTGTTGGTTTGTACAGTGGAAGGTGGCAGCAGTGATGAAGGGGCGGAGCCAGTATTGTCGATGGAAGGACTAGTCACCAGAGGAATGTACAGTAACCCGTTTGAAGACAACGGCAGGACGAGGGTGCGTAGGAGGTCGCTGGAACACATCATTAGTGACCTGCCATCTCACAACACAGGTGAGGCAGAGTTGTCTCTGTGGCTCGCAGCTGTCTATCTGCTCTGAGATCTTCGTCTTGAACTATTCTTCTTATTGTGCTTTCATATTAACTCTGTCGTATGGATCACTCTCTGGCTTTCGTGATTCTTCACAAAGAGTATCAGATAGCGAGAGTACATTCAGCGATGGAAAGAGAAAACTTTCTACTAGTTGTTGTTGTTCTTGCTTGTGTTCTCTGCTTCATAGACTTTATTTATATGTTGTACATTTAGCAACAGTAGTCTAGTGGACTTAACTTTATTCTGCAGAGTACAGTATACATGGTTTTAGTGATAGATTTTAAATTAGCCACAGTATCTCGTAAACAGTGCAGATAAGTGGGAATTGACTTTTACGTTCAGGTTACTGATGAGAACATAGATGTCATATTTCAGTGAAACTTATAACTTTAATTACATTATACTGTAGTGTATTTTAAATAGTGGATAGTTTTCATATTTGACATTAATAGTAGTTGAACATTAATTTAATGTGATATTTTGTGGTATGTCCTAGGAATTAAGTACGTACAGTTGAACCTATTTTTTACACTTTTCAAGGGACTTGGAAGGTACAATTGTTGTAAAATGAGAGATATTTATAATGCAAACAAAACAGAATGGGCTACAAAAAGTAGGTATAAATTATTTAAATTTTGTAATTAATTTTAGTAGTAAATATAATCATAAAAAAATAACTTTGTGATTAGATTGTTACAACTTCACAGAGTTACTTTTTGTCAACAAATCTTAAAGTATTACGTCCACAAACTCATTCACTCTCATAAGCCCTATTGCAGCATAGTTTCAATGATCTCAGTTCCTTTGTTATATTTTAAATCTCTCTTACTTAACTTTCATGTAGTTTTGCACATGCTCAACAGTGTTGCGCTGAACTTATCTCACTTGGCCGGGATGTGCGTCCTCTGTGTGTGTGGTATTTAGAATCTCCCCCTCCTGGGGGCTGATATCACACTCTGGTCTACCTGCCTACGACCAGCATTCGTGCCGTCTTCACTTGCCGGACTGCCCAAGGCAACCAACACGATGCCTGTCGCGTTAATGTGGGCGAGTCGTAGATAAAGTCCCAGAAGGAACACGTGAGAGAGATGGAATTCTTGTTTGAGGCAGTTGCAGTGACAGCCACGTTCAGCTACCCCACACATCTCTTGGCAGGCATGGGATCTGTTCAGACTATACCATGCACCCGGTCAGACATGCTGCCGCTGTCACCTCACCTGGGTCTACTGGGCCTCGACCACGAGGGCCCTCTGTACTTCCCCACTCGAGCTGGTGTCTGTTTAAATGCTTATGTGAAATAACAGTGATAGATGTGCTAGAGTATGATGGCAGGTTTAAGGAACTGTTGGTAGTCAAAACTGGAAGAATGGACCTGCGTAGATTACCCCGTTTATAGTGACAGAGACGAGTGCCCCTTGCCAAACCACTGGAACTGAACTGCTAAGGAGCAGGATGGCTCCTATCCTGACACTAACATGTGTCCATTGTTGTATAATAATGTGCTCCTGACGTCCTTGCGAGTCATTCCGTCCTGAAATACTCCCAACTATACTGAAATGTCTTAATGGTCCGGGAACTGCTAACTGCTACTACTCTACTGGTGTCCCTCTAGTTGAAGTGATCCCTCGTTCTAGCTGCTTGCCTGGGAGCAAAGTGGTATATAGAATGTTCAATATAATTATAACACAACAGTGCTGGTAGACCTATGTCACGGGAGTGGACTGCAAACACCTCTTTCTACGAGGGTTAAACATCCATCCCTCCGTATAAATGTCGCATGATAAACAAGGGGAACTGGGATAGTTGGACACATTATTGAAAGTGAACACATGGTGCATTCGCAACGAACAGGAAAAGTCAAGAAATCAAATTCCTGAAGTAATACATTTGAGCATGTAGACAAACAAAATAGCAATTTAGGCTTGCTCTTTGTTAGGGTTGGGAATTCTGCCATCTAGAAGCATGCCTGAATTGTCGGTAAACTTGAATAATATTTACTGAAATATGATGGTTCTTCAAAAATAAACAGAATATTATTGATCATTTCTACTGTTAAACGAATAGCCACTTTCCTGGCGTCTGACTCAGCCTGTAGCGTTAGTAATTTGAAAACGTGGTATAATCCAAAATATATGTCCGAGTTCATTATGAATAATGAATGTATAAAAACGTAGTGAATTTTATGGATTTGACGGTTGTGCTTAAGCACTAATTGCACTAGAAATAATTAAAATTAAGGTAGACCTAAAGATTCTATGTTGCCTCTTAATAATTTATGAACATTGACCGTAAAGGTAATGTACAGTATTACAGTTTACAGAGCATCAGCTAAACCTCTATGTGCTTATAATTCAACTTTAGGACAAACTGTGTCTGGGTTAAATCTCAGTTTGATATTCAAGACTACAAACATATGTAATTTTTTTAGTGTTGGTCATACTTTGTCTACATTTAGTGAATTAAGTTATATTCTGGATCACAATATTATGTCCGTCTCTGGCAACAAGTAGGTGTATAAAACATAATAGAAAATACTGTCATAGTTATATTTACAGTGTGTTTATGAATGTTTTACCATGGTAATAATACTAATAACATACATACACATACATTTTTTTTTACAGAAATTCTAAGTATATCATAATTGTGCTTAGAATCTTATTTTACTTTCTTATACACAAATGAAGCTCTATAATCACAATTGGTACGAAAATAAGACTTCATTAATCCAGCAAAACCTGTAAGCAGCATGTTTTAAAATCAGCTGTTTTCATTTGGAACACAAGTTTATAACGCCTTGCTCCCTCTGCTGTATAGCGTATCGCGTCTACGATGTGGACCCTTTTAACATAATAGCAGCTCACTGCTACATAAAAACAAAAATGTTATGCAGCCCATAGAGTACATATACGCTTGCAATTTCTTTGCAGACATGCCAAAACAACACAAGCCATAGTAATTTTATTAATTGCTCAGTAGATCCCATAATGAGTAAAGTACTCTGGGATGCAGGTAAAATTTTAAGTATTATAAAATATGTAATAGCATAATACATGTTTGGAACTTACAAAAGTTAACAGTGTAAAGCATTTCTTTGATAACCTGCCCAACACCATGAATGATTATGACAATAACATTGATCCTGCATTAACAAAGTTTTCTCCACCCTCCACCTGGGACCCCCCTCCACTGCCACCCTCTCACCCTCTTGAACAGTTCATATCACTCCTACTGACAAATGTCTCAGATCCAGCCTTTGCTAGCTCTCTCCCCAACAACAGTAATATCACACCCTCTGAACGCAAAGCCATCAAAGACCTACAGAACAACAGTGAAATAATGATACTGCCAGCAGATAAGGGCTCTACTACAGTAATTTTAAACAAAGAAGATTATATTCTGGAAGCAAAAAAAAAACAACTGGAAGATTCCACCACTTACAGACAACTTCAAGAGGACCCAACTGCTGAATTCCGCGATCAAATTCAACACTTCATAAATACCCAAGTACCACTTCAGGGGCTCTCCCACAAATCTGTACAGCTTCTTACACCAGACAACCCCACTACACCTGTTCTGTACCTACTGCCCAAGATACATAAAGAACAACGGCCACCCCCAGGACGACCCATTGTGTCGGGATGTGGCAGCCCGACAGAAAGGATCTCGGCACTGGTGGATGCTCACCTCCAACCTTGGGTTCAGCTGCTTCCCTCGTACATCCAAGACACCAACCACTTCCTAGAACGCCTAAGAAACCTGAACATCCCATCCCATGTTGCTTACCTGGTAACCATTGATGTAACATCTCTCTACACCAACATCCCCCATACATCAGGACTATCTGCCATAGAACATTATTTGAACCAGAGACCCTCAAACAGCTAACCCTCCACAGCTTTCTTAGTTGAATTGGCCAGACTCACTTTAAATAATAACAACTTCAGATTCCAGAACAACCAATACCTGTAAATCAAGGGTACTGCCATGGGCACACGCATGGCCCCTTCCTATGCCAATCTATTCATGGGCAAACTTGAACACAATTTCCTGAGCCATCAGCCTATCCTTCCACACTGTTGGATGTGATTCATAGACGACATCTTCATGATCTGGACCTCTACCGAAGACAGCCTTCTCACTTTTCTGAACAACCTCAACTCCCACAGCCCATTAAAATTCACCTGCAACTATTCAAAATCCCATGCAATATTTTTGGATGTAGAACTGACTCTCCACAATGGAAAAATTGAAACAGCTGTCCATACCAAACCAACCAATAGCCTGCAGTACCTCCACTTTGACAGCTACCACCCATACCACGCTAAGAAATCCCTGCCATACAGCCTCGCTATTAGAGCCAAACACATATGTTCCACCCAAACAGACCTTAACAAACAGTGTGAACAAATAGCCAAGGCCTTCATAAACAGAGGTTACCCGAAATCACTGGTACATGAACAAATACAGCGAGCCACTACAACTAATGACAACTCAACCAAGCTTGGCAATTCTGAAATCCCCCTGGTTGTCCCATACCACGAAGGTCTGCACAAACTCAAAACAATACTGAACTGTGGGCACAAAATCCTGACCTCCTCACCACTCACCCAAAACTTGCTCACTAAACCACCAAGGCTGGTATTCAAACGTCCCCCAACCTCCGTAACAAACTGGTTCGCCCCAAACTGCCAGTCATTATCACATCAGATGATAGAACCACCCCCAGGGGTTCCCACCCTTGTAATAAACCACGCTGTGGCTCCTGTACAATACATCAACCTTCCACATCATTCAATAGCAGACAGACAAACCAAACCTACCCCATACCAGGAAGCTACAACTGTGCAACTGAAAACCTCATCTACCAGCTACAGTGCACTCACTGCAATGTAGAGTATATCGGCCTAACCACCAACACTCTGAGACAGAGGATGAATGGCCACAGAGCTGACACCAAAAAAAGCCATAGCTGGAGCGGAGGTTGATCCACGTGAGAAGCCAGTTGCTGCACATGCAGCACTTCATAACTCCAACTTTGATTCCTGTTATACAACCAGAGTGGTGAGGGCCCTACCACAGTTGAAAAACAAAGCAGAATTAAGACACTGGGAACTGGCACATCAATACATCACAAAATCCAGACAGCCACCTGGCCTTAACCTCAGATAACAAACCCTCATTTCAAACTTCCCGCCGCACCTTAGTTTGCCCTCTGGCCGCTAAGGTGTACTGATTACCAACCACCGCTGGACAATAGACTTCAGTGGGCCTTCACTCACCTGATGAAGCAGATGTAGTCTGCGAAACTTTGTGACCGCGCGTCCGCGGAGAAATGTGTTCGTCCTATGTGTGTGTGTTTCTATCTGCAAGTACCATCCTGTGAGTATTGTGCAAAACTCTTTCTGTGTTTATTGTAATTAGTAGCCTAGCGGTCTTTCCAGCCATTGTCCTATAGTGTAAAACTTTTGTCAGCGATAATTTAAAATCTACACGGGTACAAAACATTTACTGCATTTCAATTAAAAACTATATACAACATAATTAATGAACCTGGGCATACATACACATTAACAGAATATTAACTATGTTTATAACTATAAAAATCGTCAAGTTTTTAAAATGCATTATCTATGAGCAGTTTTTTAAGTTTATGTTTAAATAACTTTATATTAGTTTTACTTAAAACTTTAAGGGAGATAGGCAAGGAGTTATACTTTTTACTTCCAGAATACTGGACGCCTTGCTGATATAGTCTTGTATGTATCTTAATGTTTGTTTCCATCCAATCAAGGTTATGTACTATAAATATAAGTAAAGAGTATATATATTGTGATATAAAAGAATAATCTTTAGTTTTTTATACAACTGTCTACATAATTCTCGATAACCAACACCAGCAGTTATTCTTATAGTCCTTTATTATAGTTTTATAACTTGTCTATAGTAAGGTGAAGATCCCCAGAATATTATACCATAAGACATTATTGAATGAAAATATGCAAAATAAATTTGTTTTAAATATGAATTAGATATAGTTGATGCTAATTTACTTAAGACAAAATATGAAGAACTAAGTTTAGGAATAATATTTTCTATTTGTACTTTTCCTTCCAAAGTACTGTCAATATGTAAATCTAGAAATTTTACTCTCTTCGCTTCCTTTAATTCAGTATTGCCATATTTCATCTGGAAAGCACCATTCTGTTTTTTTTATGGTATGAAACTGAACGACATTAGTTTTTTGAAGGTTCAAGGTTAAATTATTAGCTAAGAACCATCGCTTTAATTTTTGAGGAGCATTATTCATAGTTTGTATAAGTTTGCAATGGTCATTCAAAGGCGTAATATGCTAGTATCATCAGCAAAGAGAAGTATGTCAATATCGTTATCCATAAAATTTGGCAAGTCATTAATATAAATAATAAACAACAATGGACCCAGTATAGATCCCTGGGGTACACCATATTTAATAAGGCCTTTGCAACAATTAACTGTAACTGACTTGCTGGTGTCGGTAATAGAGACCTGTCGTGATCTATTTGTAAGGTATGATGTAATCCAATTTAATGCCCTACCCTTTATACCCGTAAAATTTAAGTTTACTCAACAGAATTGAGTGATCAACACAATCAAATGCCTCTGTCAGGTCACAAAATATTCCTGCAGCGTTATATTTTTTATCCGGAGCATGCAGAATGGTTGAAGAAAAAGACTGTATGACCTACATTTGTGTGACCAAGTAGTGGTAGATTTTCTTCCAGAGATTTCACAACTTTTTCCCTTTCTTGTTTAGACACATCGTTACTGCCACTTATTATAACAACTAGGTCATTCGTGCTGAGATAATTTGTTAAGGAAGCACTTTCACCAAACACATTTGACATATTGGCCCCTGGTTTAACATAACCTATTACTTCACTGCATCCAGTCTGTTCTAGTATTTCGATTGGCAAATTCCTTCCACGGCTATCAGCCAACACCACTATTTTGCGTTTCTTAAACTTTTGCATTAATTTGTGACATTGCATTTTTTTGTTTACATCTGTAACTGTTTCAATTTCTGGTCCTTGCTCATTGAATTCTAAAACCTGGTTTTTGTTTTTTGTTTGAATATTGAACTTTAGGCGATAACTACTACTGTTCGAAGTTGTATTTTTTTGTGCTATTTGTGACCATGTTGTATAAATATTATTAGATTTATTTGATTTCACAGCCTCTTTAACCAAAAATCATGCTTGATTTCTTCTATATCTATACCTATTTAAGTACGCAACTATTCTAGTTTAGAATAATTGATGTTACATTGTGAATGCTTTCAAGAGGTATATTACAATCTCCCTATAATTTAGGATCACTGGTGCTGTATATCGGTACTTTTACTAAAAAGCATATGGTTTATCAAACATCATCTGCAGAATGTCTTTGTCTCTTTCAGTGTTTTAGATTACAGTAAGTGTGTATTTATAAGTTAAATATTTTATACACTATCCCTCATGTTTTTATATAAAACAGGATAGCCAATGTGACGTGCACTGGCACGTAGCACTTACTTGGCCTCTTATCATACAGTAATTTCAATTTTTTTTGCCTTAATTAATATTTTTTTCTCTGTTTATAACAAATTAAGTAGGCCAAATTAACCAGGTATAAGGATGTATACGGCGGGATCCAACATATTAATTGGGGATGCGAATAGAGAAATTTACATTAAAATTTTCTTTTTAATTTGAAATTTAACTTTAAAACAAGAGAAAAGTATTTAATTTTACGTGTCAATTTTATTGGATTTATATCGTGTTTGGACTCATTTGAAAGCTAATTTAATTTCAAGCAACTTTTCTAAGTAAACTTTTATTATATTTTGCTTTGTTTAGATTTTTTTAAATTTCAAGTAGCTTATTAGCTTGCTTCTCCTGGAATAGGATTTATTTGGCAGGCTAGTAGTAGTTATCTTGCTTGGAAGCACGTACAGAGAAGTGCTGGCTTTTACAATTTCAAATAAGCTCGGAGCTAGCCAGTGCTTAGATAGATTTATCTGGCAGGCAGGTCAGAGTTCACTCGCTTGGAGGCACGAACAGGGACGTGCTGGAATGCGGGGACTCTGCCGGGCGTTTCTCGATCAACGTGGGTGGTAGTGTCGTGTGCAACAACACTAAAAAGGTGGTGATCCGCGACAGATTGAGGACACTGCACATCCCCAATTAATAAACTAATGAATATTTAGCTGGTAGTATGGAGTAAAATGCTTTGTAAATTTATCAGTATCTATGTTACATACAATTTTTAGGTTATAAACGTCGATTAACCAGCTTTTTAGGCCAGTTGGATCCTGATGTATCCCTCCGCCGCTCAGCCGAGTAAGTCAGAGTGTCCGCCCAGGAAAGTCAGTCGTGATATGTCGGAGCTTGGACTCGGTCGCGGAAAGATGGCAGGCTAAGTTTTTGGGAGTAGTTGGGGCGTCATGGCGGAAGGAAGAGGACGTGTTGGACGGGGCAGAGGGGTTGTGAAGCCTAGAGGACGGATTCGTTAGGAGAAACCAGTCTTTATTTGTTTCTCTTTTTGGCATACTGCCTTTTTATGTCTAGTAATGTAACCAGCAGTAGGTATTGATAACCTCGTAGTCGGAATTAGGGTAGGTAAAGTGCCGGACCAAGTACTACTACGGAGGAAAACGGCAAGTCGTAATCCGTAGATATAAAAGTCACCTCAACT
>PNEQ01047019.1:0-19371 GCA_003012365.1 Medauroidea extradentata | reverse complement strand
ACAGGAGTAATTGTGTGCATAACTAATTGTGTTGTGAGAGTTCTAGTTGATTACTGTTTTGTGTATTTCGTAGCTTTGTGAGCTATTAAATCCAGTACTTAATTTAACTCTTTTATTTGTAATTATAGACCTCTATCCCAAAGAACTCATGGGAATTGCCCACATATAAAGTTTGTGCTCCTCAAACTTGTAACAATATATATATATTGTACGGGGAGATATTCTTTACGAAAGAAACATTGTATATGTTTGGAACTTATTTCTACACAATGAAAAAACCATGGCTTATAGTCTAAATTAGTGAAGTGCCTATACACATTTTGAGGATAACGTATTTGAAGTATAATTTGCTGTTTACAAATAAATTAACAAAAACGCTGAAATATTAATTAATAAGCGATATGAACCAAATTAGTTCCCACGTTTAAAAATGTTCATCACTTTAGTTACCTTTGTGCATATGCTCAGTTGTTGCTAATCCAACCATTCCAAATTCCACAGACACAACTAAATTCCATACAATTTGGCAGAGAAACAACTGTAACGACTTACCTTATCGCCCCCTCCTTAAGTTTATCCCCATTTTTTTGGTGGTCCGCGGTGTCCGAGTGGTCAGACCACTTGACTCCTACCAAGGCGATACGGGTTCGATCCTCGGTGGGATCGGTCACCGATTTTTCGCACGGGGAAAAACATGACGGGAGTTTCCTTTGGCCGGCGGGTTTTCTCGAGGATCTCCTGTTTCCCCTGCATTTCTCATTAATCACTTCTCTATTGCAGGATTTCATTTCATCCTTCAGGATATGCAGGTGCCTATGGACGGCCAATCATATGTTTGCACTCGGATTACGGTACCCTGTCCTCGGGCACCTTTCCCCATTAAAAACAATACAAACAACTTTATCTTTATTAAGCTCTTCCGTAACAAACCAAGCCTCTTTTCTGAACACCCGATGGTCATCTCTTTCAGCCGCGATAAAACAAAACAGATGGCCTTCGAACTATTTAACCATTTTACACACATTCAATGATCCCAAAATTTTCGCTGTCACTGTTTTAGCGCCCTCTTCCCCTCCTTCCTCCAGCGCACAGGCCTTTTCCTTACGCGCCGTGCTCACCTATGTACGATGAGTTCAACAGAATAAATTTTTGGAATATATTGTTCCTGAGATTTTGATTTCAAGAATCCATTTTCACGTTCAGTTATAATTATTGAATTATTTCATATTTTAACACTACTTTCATAAATTATAAATAAGAAATATATTTTTCAACAGCACGTCCCCCACAAATCTCACATAGCTATTCATTCCATGCAAAATTTACAAACCATTTTTAAATTCCATACATTTTGTGGAATACCGCACACTTTGGCAACACTTTATGCAAGCGCCACTTAGAACTGCGTTCTTTGACGCACGGGAAAACGCATTTTTTTATCCACACGTAAAAAAATTTGTTAGTGGGCACAAAATATTTTGTTGGTATTCACCTTGCATAATTATTTTTATAGCGACAACAAAAAAATAAACACATCACATATTTTTACTATGAAATACAGGGACAGTTAAACACAGCATACCGAAATACATGCATACTTGTTATTCATTGCGACTTAGGCACTGAACTTAAAATAGTGAAATGAGACGAAAACTTTTGGGAAGCACATATGGTACCCAAATTACATAGGTTTAATTATGAAAGTTCTCGGCCAGAAATTGCCGATTCCTGGCATGCTCGAGGACTGCGTTGTAGAAACCCGACATACATAAAAAATGTTTGTTCCGTGGCGGCTGCGTCCTCTATGCTTTTAACATTTCACAACTTTGTAATATGCTTCAAATATAAACATTTTCTGCTACTAACGTGTGCGTGCAAAATATCAGAGAAATTTCCTGTCGCAATCTATTACAAGGGATGCTATAAATCTCCCTCACCGCAGACATACATAATACCCGATAACACCAAGACATGTCATCAAAATTCTTATGTGTGTATGGGATCCAAAACCAAAAGGTGTTTTCGTAAATCCAATGGCGAACAGTAACATCTTTTGAATTATTAATCCATAGCCATGCTCATTTTGCCGGAATTCTGGAACATTTTGCTTCCATTTACACACCTGATGTCAGATTTCAGGAAGGGGGGGGATGAAATAACTTGTCACATAAGCTACATTCCTATTCAAAAATAATCTTGTTATCTCCATGGGTTCACGAATTACTGAGAATTATCTGGAAACACATTACATTTCTTAACGGCCTTTTGGGTAAAGTTTTGAGGAAAGAACACAATGAAAGCAGGTTTTTTTTAAAAGTATTTATAAAAACTTGTGAGAATCAATTAGATATCTCAGTAAGGTTGAAAAGTATTCGTTTAAAATACATTTTAAGTTTTTCACCCTTTATTTAAAAATTTGAAAAAATCTAAAAATATTGTAGTTTGTATATGAATACACTATATTTTGAAGCAAAAATAATGTAATCTCGCAAAACTCATTTACTTCCTGTCACCACTTTAATTTACCAATTTAGAAAAATTCCTTCTTGTTTGGAGTTCACGGCGTGAGGGGAAGTCACCTTGAAAATTTCGTGTGTCCAGGTCCAGAGGTTTGGGCTGTGTGTGTTGATATGTCCCTAGCCACACCGCCGCTTCACTCGTGGTGCATGTGAGACTTGTAGTGATAAGTAATCTCACTACTCACACTCTTCGCCTGTTTCCTCCCTCCCCCCATTGGTTCAGTCCGAGCGATGAGAAGGGCGAAGCAAAATAGAACAAAAGATAAAGCTATATTTAAGGTGGTTCAAGAAGTAGCCGCTATATGTCATAGCGCAAAGTAAAGAGAAGTACACCCTCACTCTACGAAGGCTCGCTGCCAACTTGACTGCCGATATCCGGCTCCCTGCGTTATATACGATATAACTGCGCACTGATAACATACAGGTACGCGTTTGTGGACGGTTTAAGCCTATTTGCGGCTTATTCCCACACATGACTGATTTTCAGCGTGCACCATTTCCCTTAAAGCTTCAGAACCCCTCGTCGTCATTACCCCTCGCAGCAAACAATATCGCCGTACGGTCTTGAAAACTGCTCGCAACACGTCACTATCCCCACGATTCACACAAGATGCCATTTGGCAGAACACTCTCTGTCCCTGGCACAGCTCCCTGTTATACTCTTAATCAAAAGTTCAGAAATCTCGCGGCATGTTCTTAATCTTGAAGCTCCAAGAAGCATGTCGTATTAGAGTCAAAGCACCATCCGGGATACCACCCAGGAAAACTCTCGACCGTGATATCTACTGTTATCTGAGACTTTACGTTACTCTAGACAGGCGAGTAAGTGGCTGCCACGGTGCGTCATAAAGAGTAACGCGAGTAGCACAAATTGCGTCGAGGTCCCACTGACCCTGTATACCAGCGCTATATCAGCTTACACTGATCGCACCGTAGACACTGCTTGAAACAAGAGAAGTTAAATTGCAAGTGGATATTTCTTATCTGAAATTTATCGTACGTTAACTTATTTACTACGAGTGAATATCATGTAAAAAATAAATATTTTTAATGTCCAAAAGTAACCATACATATCTAAGACCACCCTACGTGTCTAAGTACTATTAAATCTTTAGTATTTTGAAATAAAACACACGCGCCCTCTAGTTCTCAGTCGTCTAGTTCATCGACACAGTATAGCGTTAACCATTTGACTGCAGGGCTGATTTAAGGACATCCAAGACTCAGTAGCGCCACTGCAATACATGTAGGTAGCGCGGGGGTAACGATTCTACTGCTGCGGCGTACCGCTGTGTAGAATATCGTGGCCAGCTGTGTACAAATAATAGCAGGGTTGCCGCGACAAGAGGCGTGTGGCCCGGCAGTCTGCGGTGATATTGATATGGCTCTGGCGATTCAGTTTCATGAACAGTGTTTGTAGTTGGTGCCGACTGTGATATCTTAGATTACACCTCAACACGGCCGTAGGCGTTTACAAAACCTGACTCGATCTTCTCGATAGACGTGAAATTATTGTAAAATTGTTTGACATCCTGGTGCAAGTACAACCTGTCACAAGTGATGAGCCAGGGGGTGTGGTGTTGGGGGTAGTAACTTCACCCCCTTCTTAGCTAAAAATATTTGTTTTTAATTTCATATTAAAAATTAGTAATATTTTTACAGGTAGAAAATTCTATCTAATAGATGCTACCTGCTACATTTATACTTGAGGCATAAACAGACAATTTAAATATAGTAATTTTTTTTCTGGATAAACATATCGCCGACAGCAGCACGGTCATAAGATATGGATATCCACTTCAATTTTGTATCTCAGATTGACAAATACAACTTAAATTCTTATTCCTGTCTTACCACTGACCCGAACCCAGAATGCACCGTAAGCCCAAACGTAACCAAGTGCTAAGTAGATGTCGGCCAATGAAATATTAAACGTAGTTGAATACAAATGTAATACAATTCAGTATAGTTCATTAGTTTTCGAATATAATCATAGCATATACAGTAAGGTTTTATTTTAAAACTGCAGAAAGGTAAGACAGTGGTTGTTTTAGAACATGTACAGCGTAAAACTTTATATTTGTTTTTGTTTTCACAAAACATAGCATATCCCTGCAATAATAAGTAATTTTCACTGTCGTGAATATTTTTCCCTGCACAAAAAAAAGTACACAAGTGGTGAGTGATTGCTGCTATTGTAAACGTGCAATTGTGCTGCCACAATAGTACAGAAAGGAGGCAGCGACAACGTCGGATCGAACACAGGAGATAATATCTTCGGATGATTTACCTGTGAGACAGTCGTGCTCGGGGATGCGATTGGTTGTCAGCCTTCTTTGGCTATCTCCTATTCGCCCTGTTCTGGGCAAGAGCGTAGTCAGGATTTTGACTCGCGTGTAGGAGGGCCATTGTTTGTAATATCTAGTAGCAGGCACTCTTATGGTTGATTTTTAAATTGCTACTAAGAGACTAGAAATAAAAATATATAATTTACTATTATTACAGTAATTATTACCATAGGGATGTAAAAGTTTTGTAATACATATTTTTATTTAAATAGAGAAAGGTAATTTATCCAGATCATCTCCCTTTTTTTCAGGCTATGTGTCTGCAATTTAGCTTCTACTCCATAGTCATCGATATTACTGTCATTGGCTCTTAGTACCTTAAAAGTGCTATCCTGTATTCTCAAATCACTTATACTTACTTGTAGTTATGATTTTTGTTTCTTTTCAGAAGTAATATTCAATTCCGTATTGTCATCAAGCAAGTCGTACGTGTAGTTTCAAAATGTTAACTTTAGAGAATATTCTTCTGCAGTGTTTATTTCATTCATTTAGAAGGTAAGTAAATGGGCTTCACGTCTTGTTGACAGCGAGGTCGTTAGAGACAATGAGACCCAACTTTGTACAATGGCAGGAGCTGGGAGGGGAATCGGCGATGTCTTCAGTAAAGAAATCATCCCCAAAAATATAATAATATATATTTATCTCCTGCTGCGATTTCAGGAAACCATGGAAAACTAAAATCAGGAATGCCGGAGCCGGGTATCGAACCCGGGTCCTCACGAATTCAACTTTGCGCCGTTATTTGTTTAGAAAAAAGTCATTTAATTCCAATGTAACCACCTCAATACATTTATTCTATCCTACGTTTAAGAATGAATATGCTTGTAGCAACGACTTCATTGTCAACGCTGCTGTGCTGTTACCATCGAGTCACAATTTTACTGGCACAAGATCTAGGTGAGAAATGTATTTTGTGGGTAAATAAATGTTTAATTCAGATTTGCCATATTTATTAATATAACTGCTTATAAATTGTTCTATAATGGCTCTTGAAATAATGTCAATGAAGACATTACATATCACAATATAAAAATAATTAAATTTTTAAAATGAACATTAGTTTTGTGAAAATATTATTTCACAAATTGGAGAGGCAGCTTCAACATTTGCCCTATGTAAAAAATAAAAAAAAAAAAAAATTTAAAGAGCGGAAAAAATGTTTACTCGTTATGAACACAACATGTATATAGGCTTTGAATGTTTATTTATTACATTTAGGACTGATATTAATGCTCACAGCATGCAACTCCTAGGAAAGGTCTTTTCTACATAGCAAAACTTAACTATAAAATACCACACAGCTTACAAACAAAGTGTAATTAAATACAATGTACTAATTGTTCAACAATATAGTTTTAAATTTGTGTATTTTTTTGTGTACAGTACTTATATACACGTTTCCTGAAAAAAAATGGTTTCATACTACACAAACGCAACCATTTATGGCCGAATGATTTGCGATTTAATTTACTTTCTGTTATACTTTTAACGCAAAACATGTCGGCCGCATACAGCAAATTTCGTTTAACATGTTAGTAATATTAGTGAACTGTAATCACAGACAAAATTTTCTTACTTAAGAGTGCGTGGTAGATAAATAAATGCTGAAATCATCAATTGATTTCTATGCTTTTTTCGAAGCCAATATGGATAAAATTCTCAATGACAATCCTAGATAATGGTATTTGCCAACTTTATGAGTAGATATATATCCAGAATTACTAATTCGTTACGCGTGATCTCCTGCGCCGCAGTTAAATGCACGAGGTTCCGACGTCAGAGATTGTGCCTCAGAAGTTCGTAACACTGGAAACAATTTTGTTTAAAACGTTGGCTAAAACTATTGACTATGATTGCTATTGTTTAATTTTCGCAAATTGGCTTCAAGAAACATACAGTTATAGATTAATGATTTTAGTGTTGAATTATGTACCACACCCTCTTAATAAAAATGAACAATTTTTCATTGACACTTCATGTATAAAAAAACAAGGTAAAAACTTGTTATCTTTTTTACAATTAATTGTTTCTCTCGCTTGCAGTATGTAAGCAGGCTCCCTGGCAGAAAGTTTTCTAGGAATCCTTCCATCGACTATTTCTGGAAGCATACATTCCAGATAAAACCGACGGAGTAGCGGAAGCATAATATTTCCTTCCCAAAATTTCTCATATTTTTCTACGCGCACTACAAAAAAAATATTGAATTATATGGCATATGTAATAAAAATTGCCTTGTTGTTGCATCTGTCTAGGACCTATCGTTTTCATTCAAATCACAATTGGAAGTTCGTCCCAGTAGTACCGAGCCTAGACTGCGTACACGTGAGCTTCACTGTAAACAACATGTACCATAATTATGTTAATGAACTCACAATACTATCGCTGCAGTAGTAACTTCATGTGTGTTTGGAACGTAAGATGCCGGTACTGGATCGTCAATATGTTAAAGAAATGTTCAGAGTTTTGTTATTTTGCTTTATTTAATTTCAGATATTTTGTAAAAATACAAGTTTAAAATTCGTTTTACAAATGCTGTTTCTTCAGTATTATTATATTTAGGCACAAAGTGTTCCGTACAATTACAATTAATTTTTGCACCTGTCAGAGTTTGTTGGACAAATTTAGATACTTCCTGTATATCCTCAACAGGTGTAGCAACAACAAGAAAAAGTTCATTTGCAATTATTTGTGTAATTTTTATATACATTTAGCGTCAATTTTTTTCCATCTTTTGACCTTATTGAGTGAGTGAACGAGAGTGTTTGGTCAGCGCTTAACATATAGATCTTCAGCGCTGGTGAGTGGAGAAACGTCGGAATGGAAGGGCTGGGGGTACGAGAGATCCCAGGGAAAAGTTGACCTGTATGAATGGACATGTCAAGAAAAGTTGACCTGTATGAATGGACATGTCAAGAAAAGTTGACCTGTATGAATGGACATGTCACAATTTATACCAAGTTCAAATATGACCATACTTTTTTCAATATAAATGACTAAGTTGCCTGCCGATGTCAATAAAAAAATAAAGTTGGGGCCACATTAAAATCTTTGAATGAAGTTATAAATAAGTTAGCTTATGAACGTTTACAAAATGTATATAAGATTCTCAACAGCGATACCGTTTGGCAGTACTTTTGGAAACAAAAGCTTAAGAACTTATGAGTTACTAATACAGACAATGTAGTTAAACAAATTAGAAACAGAAGATGCTCCATTACTCGTTTAATTTATTACCATTAGTTTATTAGTGGTAGGACACGCTTTAAAAATTAATGGAGCCGTAGTGGTCCAGGGGCTAGAGTGTTAATCTGTTATCAGTATGATTCTGGTTAGATACCTGAATAAACCTGTCATATTTTCATATGTGGGGATTATGCTTGGAAAATGTATTTAATTGACGAGTTTTCACGGTGATACTCTGTTTCTCCCGCCCTTCGTTCCAGTTGATACTCCATAATAAACTTGTCGCACATTTCGTCGACTCTAGAGCCGTTCATGTGTATCACCTATGATTGGACGGTTTAATTGTAAGTTTAATCACGAGAATGTTATGTAACTAATACATTGATTATTTTAACGTAACCACGTTGGTGTTTTCGTGTAATTGTTTAATATTCTATGGAATGTTATTTGATTTTTTACATTCAGTAGGTAGTAATGTCTCATTGTATTTTTTCGTTATTATTTCTAAGAAAATTTAAAAATACAAAATACGTATAAACGAAGTCCGGTTTTTCTATGTAAAGTTTATCTTCTTTATTATCATGAAACTGGGCATGGGTTTGGTGTTGTGAACTGTAACTCTTTATGTTTACTAATAGAAGTAATGTGAAATCAGCTGATTCTGTCTAATGATCAGTTGTTACCAAGGCCACATATAACCAGCAATCTAGGCAGTGCTTGCTACTACACACATTATCGCACGGGTACAAGGGGGGGGGGTGGAGGATAATGTTTCGTTGACTCAGTTGACTCATTTTCTTTATTTTTACAGTCATATTAATTACCCTTTGTTTATACTACCACTGACAGCTAAAAGCTGCTTATAGTAGTAATATGTTTCTACTAGCCGTCTCGACTATATATCAAGTATCTGGATGTGATTCAAAGAGCAACATAGAAGTATTTATTTCCTCGATTATTTTACTATTCATCTTGGGACGGTGGGCGGCGGTGAAGAGATCGTATTATATTCCCACAAACGAGCCGCCAAAATCTCTTCATTTCCCGCCACGGCGATCCAAATCCAAGTTCGATTCCCAGCGAGTAAACCCCGATTTTTCGCATGTGGGAACCATGACAGGCGATGACACTGGTCAACGGATTTTCTCGAAGATCTCCAATTTATCCTTTTCTTACATTCCGGTACTGCTCTAAAGCCACATAATTCATTCTCATCGGTTCTAAAACATTAGCTGTTTAGCTACCAACATTTTCCCTATCTACACCAGATTAAAAATCAAGTATAACGTTTGGTATGCGACTGACGAGTTTTTGAACGGTCAAGCTCAAAAGAATAATCATTAATGTCACTGAATAAAGATATTACATTCTGTGAGACAGTTCAATAAGTAGACTTACAATTTCTTAGCACACATCATTTCAATAAACTGCCGTAGTTCGACCTTATTACAGCACGAACTCAACACATCTTCTTTCTCACAGACGTCCTCTTTGCAGATATAAAATGGTGTTGTTTGTTAGACTTATTTTCTTCATGTTGTTTGCCAGAAAGTATTTTCCGCGGAGAAACTTCGCACGGACCGAGCGGGCGCAGGGCGCGCGTCTTGAGTGCTGGCAGTATATATGGCAACCCTGTGCGGGCTGACTCGTCGCCACCCGACTCCACATGAGTGTCTGCCACATGGCTTCCCAGCCACGCCGGCCGCAATGACCTCGACAATTTTTTATTTTTCTTATAGTTTACATAGCGTTAAAGCTACATATATACCATCGCGGACGTTTCTGCTGCATTTTTCTTGATCAAACTACCAATGAAACGAATATTACGTAGGCTACATCTAATAGCCTGTTAGTTATGAGGTTCTTATAACGTAAAAAAAAAGTAGGGAAAAATAGATCATCTTAAAAAAAACAAAGTTTTACCTACGTAGCCGGAATCGTGTTGTAAATCTCTTGAATTTGCCGTTTATTTCAGATTTCTATCTTACTTAGGTTGTGTTTGCTACAAATCCACGTTAACCCTATATTTAATGCTAGCCTCTGGGACAGCCTTAACCTTTTTTTTACTCTCCACATACATTATAAACCGCGCTGGCAGCTTATCTTGCTCAATATAGTCGCAAAACTAATTTGTAGCTTATACCACAAGCTGTATTTTCTCCAAACTCTGAGTCAGTCCTCACATAAATCCTTCACTTGAAAAGCGCAAAAAACTTTTTCGAGACTTAGCATTAACAGTTGGCTTTTACGGTGAATAAATTTACTCCAAATTCAGGCATGTTACATTTCCCATGCATCCATCAAAGAAAGGATCTAAACCCGTCAGCAGGTAATGATATTCACTAGGAAAGCTTGCCGCTCCAGTGGCTACCAACAAGACTTCGGCTAAGTTCACGAACACAGCCACACACACAACTATTTGCTTATTTCGGCGATCGATACATACTCTTCTATACGATAACTCTTAGCAACTCAAGCCATTGATTCGCTATATTTAGACGACGCCAAGCAATCCTCGGCCACCGTATTCCCCAGCACAGTGTTCCTACCACGCTGATAATTATCATAATTATAATAATCGGCCATAACATTTCGCTAAGTCTCCGCTCCCCGCCTGTTACTCACAACGCAATTTACACTTTCTGCTCAAGCTGACGATCTGCATCTGCCATGTGTGTGTACTCAGTACTGCGAAAGTTACCCACGTACCCAGTGCCGAATATACGGTACGTGCCGCGCTCAGTCAGAGAATACTCTTCCATACAATAGTACAAATTATGGTACGCCCAGAATACAAGTATCGTTCCCAGCTGGTGACAGGATGCGACATCTGCACGTCAACTGATGCACTGGTCGTCACAATATTAAGAGCGTAATCGAAATTATATATGTAGGTCTATATATATATATATATATATATATATATATATATATATATATATATATATATATATATATATATATAATTGATAAATTCTACAATGATGAGTTTTTTGTATGTGTTTCTGGTAAATTAAGTAAGAAAAAATATAATTTAAGATGGTTTTAGCCACTGTCTGTTCTCCGAAATTGGATATAACCTGCAGGACAGTGGTTAGAGCTGTGATTAGTTGGTTTAGAAAGGCAGCAAAAAGTGACTTTCTTCTATTGAGCGCAAGTTTTGATGGAGTTCTTGTGATCCGACCGCTTAGCCGGATACGTAGAAGAGGATCGTGGCTCACGTTATCTTCGGCAATTCTTCGCTGAACCCCAAGAAAGAGGGGGATGGGTGTACCCGTTTGAGATCATTACGTAATTGCTCAAGGTTTTAATAGATAAATTAACTTAATTGTATTTCTTATTATAATTGTCATCGCGAAGTGCGTATTGCATTATGCATTATGTTGCCAGATCTACTGAAATTGGGAATTGTCTACTGAAATACTGAAAAGTGATCAAAATCTACTGATATTTTGCATTTTCTTATTTGTTTTATTTTATTATATTTACGGTAATTTATATTTTAAGCATGAAATAGCATGGTATGCCTTTAAACAACTGTGAATCATAGAGAAGTGCATACAATTATTGCGTATAGACAAGTTTAAAGTAAAATACAGCCTTACACTGGTCGTCACGATCATGCTTAATAGCGCTTCGTGACCATAGTTTCAGGTGAATGAAATGTCTGTGTGGAATATCGCTCGTCCATGGTGTTACCATTTAATCGAATGTTAATTGTTTACGTTACGTAAGACAAATTAAGTTTTATAATTTCAGTATAATTTTGTCTAATGACATTTTATTTGTTATATGTGCTTTTTTAAAATGTGTAGCAACTAACTTTTTCTTGTTAAGGTAGAATTTCTTCGCATTTGTGTCATAGCATGTTTGTTTTTAAGGATACATTTATAAACACTGCAGACAATGCACTTAAGTATTCTATGCTAAATTTAAAACTGTAGAAAATTTTTTTATTGTGCAACGGTAGTGATATTTTATGTGTCTTAAAAATCTACTGAATTTTTACCACATCTACTGAACTTTTCTCCTGATATTTTAAAAATTAATATGGCATTTTGCTTAGCATGTAGCGTATTACAAACTTGCCACCATACTTGAGGCATATGTCTTGAGGTAACAGACTGTGGTAGCACCTCGTAAGCTTGCCGCCTAGATCTAGTATGTGTAACGATTAGCCTTAGAAGGTACTGTGGCCCAATGAGCCAATAATCCTATTTTTTTCTCTTTTCAAATACACCTACATTATAAATCTGAATCAGTGGAATTTTCACTGTTTCAATAAGTTACAAGGTTTTCCACTGGCGAAACTGTTGGTTTGTCAATATAGGCTTACACTGATAAAATAAGTGAAAAATCAACATATTCGGTAACATTTTGAATAAGTAAATATATTTCACTATAATTCAGTGCACATTCAACTATTATATACGTTAATTTACTCACATTATAATAATGAATGTAACGCCATTTCCAAAACAGTCCTGCTATTTAAATTTAGTCTGTTCGTTTATTAAAGTGAATTGTGAGTTTTGATAGGTGACACTTAAATGTACAATATTATTCACAGTAGACCTACATAGTAAAAAGCAGTCTTGTCATAAGGTAAGTGGTTACAATACCATCTCGACGTGCTTGTTGTCTTGGGATGGAATGTCGTCAGCGTTCTTCTTATTTTTATTTATTTTTATTTTTGTTTATGCTTTATTGAGGTTTTAAAATAATTTTGAATAGCAAAAAGAAGAATTACATTTAAAGTAAAATTAAACTTTTTTTACAACTTGGTAAAATTTTTTGTTACTTTTTCACTTAGTGTAATATCTTATTCAATCTGCGAGTTTGCATTGCTGATGAACTCTGTAGTTTTCCAATAGTTCCTGATGGAGCTTTTTAGCAATTTGAATTTGTAGAAAATCACAGGGAAGCTGTGAATACTCACAGTTTCCAGTTTAGAATGTAACAATATTCTATGTAATACTTTTTGGTTCTTCTCTATTTATTTGTAACTTATATTTATCGTGTGGCACGTATTCTCATATGTATATTATTCTATTTTGAAATGTATTTTTGTTAAATCGGAGTTATTATTAACGTGAGCCAGTTAAATACGTCATTCTAAAGGCACATGATGTTGCTTGTGTGCAGTAAGAGCAAGAGCTGAACGGCGTATGCTGAAGAATGATGGAGGCTGTCACGGAAGAAAGTAAATGTTTCCGATTACTCGTTTTCCGTTTATTAGATCAAACCATTTAAATGTACATTATATTGAGAATATTTTGAAATATAGAAGAGATCGGAAATTATTTTAAGATCATGTGTTTTAAATTACGGTAACAAAAATACCTTGAAGTAAAAAAACGTTCATCATTACCTCACATGTTCAAAAGCTAAATAAAGAACCAATTCAGATTTTCATGTGATTTTTTATTTGCGGTCAAATAAATCGTGTACCAACAGATTAATTCAGTACAGTATGCTTACACTAAAACGACAATCTGGACAGTAAACATTATTCATTAATAATTATCAAGCATACAGTTATTTTCATTTTGCTTCAAACCTTCCTGCTGTTGCAAGTGTTAATAAGATAACTAGCACTAATTTTTACTAAACGTCATTTACGGTGTCTTGCAAATTTTACAAGTTTATTAAACATGCGACCACAGGCGGTTTAAGCCAGCGATTCCGTTATTATTTTCAGAACGTTCCTTATATGTTCATGTCAAAGTTCACAAACGTCTTATCGCGTTTGCGTTAAATAGTCGTATCATTATTACCGCGAACAGCATCCCGTTATTGTGAAATTTAACTGATATATTCTTTTAATGTTAACTAAACCCTGTGAACTAACTTATTGTTCATATTGTACGTATTACATATACATAATACAAGACATATGCACTTACAAGCGAAAATATATTACATTTAAGACAAACACAATACGAAAATACAGTGTTGTGCTATTGCACGACGAGGTACTTTATAAGACTCAATTTTTCTAACTATGTAAACGGTACAAAATTAATATTTATATTTGTTACCTGCCTACTGTTAGCTAAAATTATTTTCATTACAACTTGCTATGATTTTGTTTCTTTTCATAAAAAAGATGATTTAGATAACATAGTGGTATTTACAACTTCCTTATTAAGCACTATCTCAAAGAACAGCGTGGTTATGAATCCCATTTACAATTCCAATAATTACTCAACCCGAATACTACTGCTTTCAAAATCCCACTGTGTCATGTTCTGTTAATACATCTTCTTTATATAATATATCTGATGAAACGGGACAGTTTAACCCTGAAAACCAAGGTGAGGTAATTGATTCACGTTTCTGCATTTGTTAATTTCGTTAATGAGTATACAGAAAACAACATACTGCAAATTCAATGAAACATTCCACAAGATTATATTTTACACCATTTTAAATAAGTTAAAAGGAAAAAATTCGTATTACTATCCAACACACAAGTACTTGGATGTCTTAAATTAGCCACTATTATTGGGTGGTAGCAATTTACTGTTTTGTTATTACTGTTAATTGTTCGTAACACTGACTTTGTTGGAGGAGTTTCACTTTTCCGTTTCATCACCTGGTTACGAATACTCTCACATAGCTTACCACGCCAGACAAATGTGATAATTTAAACATATATGCAATATAACTGTGCCATAATAATTCAGTCTCTGTAATAAATCAGTTTCTGAAATTTTCATCAGATCCACGAAAGAGAACTCACAAACATGCAATTGTACATTGCCTTGAGTATGTAACAGAAATCAGAAATAATTTTGCGCCGTTTGTGAAAGGATATTTACTGCAGGGAGTGTGGCAAATTTTCAAATACTTTTGGAGGAAAAGAAAACGTGTTGTCGAATTCACATAACTGGCAAAGATATAAGAATTCAGTTATTTACATTTCATAAGGAACGTGACTTTGTTCCACCACATACTGTTTTGCTTAGATTCAAATGGTATAAAGTATTCAATATGGCGGCTGAAACCGATCATTTATACTTCATCTTGAAAATGAAATTTACAGAAAAATATTATGCGATTAAAAAAACCTAAAGTATAGCTTATGGTAAATCGCGTGGTCTACTTTTAATGCAAGTGTGCTGCATGTAAATAAATAAACATTTAATGTGGCATGTAATATTTAGAACAGAGCTGCAAGTTCAAGGTTCTGCTTATAAGACGGTCACATATATAACAAACTATCTTCCGCCACAGCGGTACACCGTCAGCACAGGGCACATACTTTTTATTAAACTGATAATTTTATTGTTTCCAAACAGAGAAGGATGTATTCATTGCAAAAAAAAAATAATTGTTTCCTAAATTTTGTGTAAATGATTTTTTATTGAACAAAAAAATTTTATTAAAGGATATACTAATCAATTACTCATACGACGGCCAAACAATACTACTCGCTCAATGAAAATAGTCACGACATACATTAACATAGCACTATCCAGAGACTTAAACGTCGATCGTAGAAGAGAGATAGGGAATGCAACGGAGAAGAACGAACTTGATTAAAATATGTATTCGTTTCTCATCATATATACAATATTTTAATGTTTGTAACTTTTCTTGTTAGTTCAGCGGTTACATGAAAAGACATTTAATGATGATTATGACATGACTGAGTTCAACAATGAATGCGAATAGTCTGACAAGAGTTCGTTTGCTGACTACTCATCACGATTGTATCAGATACAAGTAATCGATATATTTACAATACACAAGGGCTTCGGTTGGTTTTAAAAGATTTGCGTAGAATTGTTTTGAAAAAGTAATTTTTGTTTAGACGAATTATGTAAACCTAATACTTCAGTGAAACTATTGCTGTTCTATAGTATAAATGTGCTGTACCTGTTTACTTAGGCGATTCCTCTCTCGTATTGGTTGAAAGTGGTATTACACATAAAATGTTTTCTGTTTATATTTACCCAATATATTCATTATTATTTAAATATTTGTTCATTAAGAGTAAAATATATTTTGAAAGTTTTGTTTGCCAAAAAAAAGTTATAACTTGAAATTTGGATTTAGGGCGGTTCTTCTTGTATTCCTAAAGTCTTTCCATTACTGGAAAAAGAGGAAAACATTTTCGTCTGATTTGGTGGACTCTGTTCCATAAACCAATTCCTGAATCCGACTCTGTATCTTCAGGACGTTTTCACTATAATGGTGCATAGCCAATTAATGTTGCTTTCTTGGCCATCTTGATAAAAATGTAACTTACGTACTGAGCGTCTGTGGTGTCACGGTTGGACATAATTTGAAAATCGTCCTAATGTAATGTAAAAAATAGTAATTTCGAAATCTTATAAATAAAATGCAGCAAACGATACCTCAGGGTATTATTTAGACACTTCTGTATATGCTGATTTGTCGTGTCTTTGCTGGACTTTTCTATAATACTGTCACAATAAATAACTGTATGTATAAAAATAATTTTAAAAAATTATTGCAAAAAAGTTTGCCTTAATCGCAAAAAAAATTAATTTCACTTGCAATGAGCTTACTGCCAGGTTTTTTTAATTGGTTTGTATTGCGTGACATACTTTTTTACCATTTTACTATCGCTGGTTTTTTTCTAAAATAATATGCTTGCAGTAAATACAGGAGGTATTAAACAGACATTTAGGTCAGAAACATATTCAGCCATGCATCACGTCTACATGACCTTTAAAAATCGTCCCCATGCTATTGCCATACAATAAGTTCACATTCAAACACGTTTGCTGGTTGGCCACTACATCCTCAGGCACTGAAATGTAACTTTATATTATATTTATGTTGTTTTTCCGCAGTACACATTTCTTTCCAATGGGTATTTGAAAAGTGTCATATGAGATAGGATCCTATGAGTAATTTCAGCCATACATTTTTGCTGAGTGTTGGTATGTTTTAATCTTCAGTTTATTGTTGTCACGTAGTCTTTATTGCAAATACACTTGCTTCTCTTAGTCATTCGTATTTGCAAACAACTCATTCGTGTTTTACAGTTCACAGTTTCATTAATCATTATTGTGCTGTATAGTTATTTTTTTTGTGTTGTGTTCGTTGAAGCTTATGTTTTTTATGTGTGTAAATTATACTGCAATCTGCAAAGCTAGTGGTTGTTTTCTGGCTGGCAGGTAGCAGTGAATGTGCTAAACATTGACGAGGCAAAGAACGCTGAGCTGGGACTGTTGCTGCTGGCAAGTGGTTCAGTTGTGACGCAAGCCCTCGCTCTGTTGGAGAACCACGCTGGCTTCCTGCTTGCAGAGGTTGAGAAAAACACTCTTCTGAAGTTACCTAGTTGTGTGGTGGTCATAGCTGAACAGACATTTGGAGACAACAGGTGCATGTTAGTAAAGAAGGTAATATCGGTATTATATTTATTATTTGTGCACATACATAATTTCTAGGTGTAAATACAGGCTATATTAAAATACAATTTTGTATTTTACAAATATTTTTGTTATTGCATTTAGTTGTAAATATGAATTTTTGTTTTATATGTTAGATTAATAAGCTAAAAACTATCATATAAGAAATAACATTTCAGCTTAAGTAAATTCTTCTAGATTACGTAAGTAGCTGTTACATTTGAAGATTTATTTGACGTAAATAATTCTTGCAGACATTTTATAGCAGAATATGTGACGTTTCGTCGTCAAAATTAATATGTTAGATATGTTGTGCCCACCGAGCCGCAAGTGGACAAAGCAATTTAGCTAAATCAATTATTTATGCTCAATAAACGAAATTAACACAAGAAAAGCAATTAACCTGTACAAAATGTAATCACTCGCTGTTTGAATCACGTGCAATAGAGAATGCTGACCACGGAACTATCAAAATTAGGTTTAAAGGTAATTAATTCATACTAGTAAAACATCTGAGAAGTGTCTTGGACCGTCCAGCTGCTGGAGTCGTCGACACAGGCGGCGCAGGTTCTGTTATCTCTAGTAGATCAGCGCAGGTCAATATGAAATATTTAAAAAAAATATAAATTGTAAATTTACTAAGATTTCAATTAACTTTGACTATGAAAATGTTACATGATATATATGTTTAATAAAGATGAGTTTCCTTTTCTCAATTTTTCTTCAATGTTTTAATTTTTCTCGTTAACTTACATTTTAACTATCACGTACATTTATTTGCTATGCTTTAATTACACATTGCACACCGCACAAACACTTCTATTAATTACTGTGTTTCACGGCATTCTGGCTGAAGCATGAAGTGACAACTGGAGCGTTTCTCTGGGCTCGAATTGGCTGCTGGGCTCTGCTGGGCAGTAGGTCACACACCTCGATGCCCTCAGTTCTACACTTGGTCGGTGCTTCCCGAATAGCATTAGGTGGGCGAGGTGTGACAACATTCATTTACCACGTTTCCATGTCGGATTCAAATCGATCTGAAACCACTTTCGGGATTGAGAATGGTCATATAAACGGGATCCAAATCGATTTGAGTCTCAAGGTCGTTCCAGCTAAAATTGGGATCGAATCGGATTGAGTTCGATTTGAAATGACATGTAAATACAGATCGTACTGAAAGTGTATCGGGATGAAATTCACACTCTCTGTTAGCATCTGTTTACAAATAATAGTCTTAATAATTTCGCATGTACCGGTAAATAGAAATATTTGTCCAACAGAAGAGGTGTTCACGCGTATTGAAATATTCAAGGAAAAAGAAATTCGTCGTCTGTTGATGGTAATGTTGCGAGCCGCGACTGTCTGGCTGGGCGGTGTAGTACGATACTGTGGTGGCGGAGCTAGGACACCCCCTTCCCACTCACTCCTCGGCGCCGTGGCTGTCGGGCAGGGCGGCGAAATACAATACATTGGCGGCAGCGCTAAAAGGCCTCGTCGGGTGCCGCATGGATTGTATTACTCCATGATAACCACCTGCGCCCAGTATCGGGTAACCGAGGGAAAATATCGTGATCTGGAATGATCCTGTTCCCTCTTTATCTCTCTGGGGGGTGCTTGACATTGAAGCGATATCTTTTCAGGTGGTTGGAGAACAGAGACCCGCCGAGATAATTCGAGAAGAAGGAGGGTGGGGTATATAAGGGGGAGCTGCAGCAGGAGCGAGAGAGAGTTTTGAGTTTTTGCTGGCAGGTGCCTAGTGTGATCTGAAGTGATAGTGACGAGTATTGGATTGCGACGACTGTTCAAGGGCGTCCAGCGAGTGGGACCGCAGCAAGTAGGAGGAAGAAGGTGATTCTAGGCCAGAAAGATTCTGCAGTATTATTTCTTTGGGTCCACCATTGTGAGTGACTAGTAACCTTTCTATAGACAGAG
>PNEQ01047018.1:0-22666 GCA_003012365.1 Medauroidea extradentata | reverse complement strand
TCATTATATTTACTGGTTTTCAAGTTTTGTATGAAGTAAAATTATGCAAATTTTGACTTTGAAGTGACATTACGGGAAAACTGGCTGAGCTAATTTTTTTTCGTTAGAGGTAAATGTTCTCTTCAGTAATGTCTACAAAACTAACACTATTTTATACAAATATAAAATGATGAATTTTTCCCCACTTGAACGCCCTTAATGGGAAGGCAGCTGATGGTAATTCTGTGGTTTAAACCTCCCCCTCCACCCCCCACCTCCCAACAAATACAATCTCCCGGTTCTGGACATCCTAATTTCGATTTCGCTCCGTGCAAATACTGAGATGACTCCTTACAAAAACCTCTGAGGATTTCTCTCCCTGTTACTGTCATTGTGTCAATTTGTGTCTCACCGTATGTAATGACATTGCTGTTAACGATATTTAAAAACATACCTTACCTCATTATACAGTATGTCCCTGAATAACGTTTGAAGCTCTTCGTAATGTTGTATGGGATGCGAAGACGAATAAAATGATAAACGTAGTACATCTAGGGTCGCAGAGACTGAGAAGTGCCCGTAAATTGACCCACAAATTGTGATATTCGAAGGTCGCAATCTGCGTAGAAATAACGACAAATCGCAGTTGCGACATCAAATAACGTGTAAAGTGGGCCGAGCCAACAAGTGCGACGAGCAGCGGATGTGTATCGATCGCTTCGCTCCGAGATTGTCAGGTCTTTGTCTCTCCCAAGATCTCACATGTTAGACTCGTATGCGATGATGCGGAAGATACATGGGATATCACAGGAAGTTGCAGTTTCCTCTGTCCTTTCATTCCCGGTCAACTCCATAACCACCTGGGTCATCCTTGGTCGTAGTAGTTGCTATTTTTTATGCTATTTTAACGCAATTTGGGAACCTCAAAACCTTACATTGCGGGTCAATGTACGGAAACTTCCCAGACTCTTCTTCGCATCCCCTACAACGTGATGAAGAGCTTTAAATGTTATTCAGGGACATCTGTGTACACATACGACTTTTAAAACCCTACGTATAGTTCTTCGCAAATTACAGTAGTGTTATGGCGTGTCTTAGACGAGTAGACAGACGCTAGCAGTCCAAGAAAATACTGCCTTTGAACTTGCATGTTCCTAAGTCCCGAGCGCACTTCTTGTGTTCCAATTACTCAAAAGCTGTAACACACATGTTTTAGTTTTGCAATTCTCTCACAGGAACGATTTAAAAGTTGATACGTATTCGTTGATTATTATTTTCAAAATTTCTTAATTTTTATCAGTTAAACTATGATTTAAAAGGTGTAAAATCGTACATAATATCACGAACGGACGTACGGGGGACTATTTTTGCAGTTCAACCAGGATCTCTAAAAAAGAAAATTCATTAAATTATCACGTGGATAAAACAAAAGATAGCGTGGTTGTGAACTCAGAAAAGATCCCATGTGTTTCCTGGAATTGAAATATTGTGAGGTAATGTATTAGACAAATCACAACACTTTAATTTAGAACTAATGAAACGGGGGAAAAAATGAGGGGAAGGGGTAGAGATCTATAATTACTGTAAATTAATTAATGCACCTGCGAATTCTATTAAAAACAAAAGTTACAGTTTGTTAAACAAAATAATTTTAAAAATGAAATATTATAAAATACCGTATTAAACCTTGAACACACCTAGACATAAAAGTATCGAAGAAGGGCAAACCGTATATGCCTCAGTTACACAATAAGCATATAAATAATGACATTAGTCATTCAATTGCAATTTACGTCTATCGAGTGCATGTGTGTGTGTTCAGACTGACGTTAGCATTTAAAATTAAAGCTTGGGTTTTCTCCCGAGCAAAAAAGTAAATTTTTTGGTTAGTTAACCATCTGTCTTTAATTAAACTACTAACAATTACGATATCTTATTTCTAACTCGTCTACCAGTGGTATACTTGAGGTTTCCGGCGTCGGTCTTCTCGAAACGACAGCCAGCGGCGACCATGCCCATCGATGTACCAGGCTCTCTGTCGACACCAACACTTCAATGTCTCTATTTTCCTCGAATTCAGCCCACTATCGGCTCTTGGGAAGGCCATGTACTTCCAAGACAAACACATCACAACCCAAGTCTGCATCGTGACACGATAGAGGTACAGTCATTCAGGGTAACGTTGTACCAGACCCGTGTTACATAAAAATGCTTTGAGTTCTCCAGCCATAGAGCAAACTTCATTATTAACACATTTATTCGTCAAGAATACGACAGTATTAGTGAAATACTTGATCCTTAATTTGGTTGGTGGTATAAAGTTGTTCTAGCTGCCAGAAAGTTAACCAAAATGACTATCCAAGCGGCCCCTCGTCCCGACAACACGTGTTAACTCGGAGCTTATTCCCGAAAGACTCCCCGAACATGGCTGACACCCGGGCACTGCATTTCACAACTACCGGCCCTCGTTGCCAGGGGAAAAACTGCTCGTCTTGCCAGGAACTGTGACAGATTCGCGTTAATCAGGCCACTTCATGCAAGTTGTCGGCGAGTCTCGCACAATGCGACCGTTCCTTGCGAAATAACCAGGCCCCGCTCTCCCACAGTACAGTACAACACTGCGAAAGAGACTAAAACAAAATTTACGACGTGGTAATATTATATGGGTATATGTAGATAATGAATAATCGACGAAAAGTATGTACACTGATAGTTCCCGAGAAAGTAGAACCTATGCGAATGCTTGTGAGGATCTTCCTGAGGTTAAGGGCATGTCGTAGAGCGTGTTTTTCTTTTCTCTTGCCATCGAAACAAGATGTTATATTCCGTTTTTTTATCATTGCTGTATCACTGGTATGTTATCAACCGAAGGTAGCCAGATTTGCTTTATTTCAAATTATCAAACTGCTTTCTGTTATCACATGTACTACACTCAGCGAATAACAGTAAATGTTGTTTACTCACCTAGAGTGTAAAAACGAAAGAATTGTATCCCACGATCACTTGTGGCTCAGGCATGAAAATTGCACATGAGAAACTAATTCTCGAGGTCCGTTATAAATAGTACTCACCGGCAACTAGTAAGTTGGAAAACAAAGTGCGCCGACGGTAAACAATTTTAAAAGATTCTTTGCCAGGTTTTCTCAAATAAAAAATATTACTATAACTGCAGTACATTTAATAAAAGTAGATAAAATTCCATATAACGATTGTTCTTTTAATTTTGTTCTTAAAGTGAATATTTTAAATACTCAATGGAAACAGATGTGCGTAATTGTACGTTATTCTGCAAATAATATTACTAGGATAATCTGCGATTTACCAAATTTTTTAATTCAGAACATCCTGTAACTATTGACTTGGTGCCCAAACTTCAGACATAGTTTTCTTGAACCACTTTATACATTTATATAATTAACTTACTTTTTGTACTATTTATGTTCAGAGTCGTAGCATAACGCCTGAAGAAGTGTGCGGTGCGACCATGCGTATACGACAGGTTGCATAGGACGTAGGCGCGAGACGACGCTGTCATGCGTCTACTTCTGTGCTGAAATATTGATTTGTTTTGCTACTTTCAGCAATTTTGTTTTTAAATATACACATAATCTTGTAATATGTTTTCATATACACCTGCTTCAAGCCGTAGTTCTTGACATATAATGAGGTGAATAATATTTCATTTCATTATGTACATTGTTTCGCGGCGGGTAAGAAGTAAAATCATGCAAATTTTGACGTTGAAATGCCATCACGCGAAAATTGGCTAAGCTAATTTTTTTTGTAAAAGGAAAGAGGTTCAAAATCAGCATCTACAAAACTCACAATATCTCATGCAAACATGGAATTTACGATTTTTTCTCACTTTAACATTCTTAAGGCCATGTTCGGTAGTTTTTTTTTTTTTTCACATTGGCGCAACAAACTCAATACTTTTAACTTAGTGCATAGAAAAAATTAAGATAAGAAGTCGTACGATGCACAATTCTGTGTGCGAATTTTGCAAAGTAATGCAACGTTCGTTAGCAAAAATATTATTTTGCTCTATTTGGTTTAATTTCGTAAATAATTTTGCAATAATTTAGGTACGAAAATCTAAAATATTGTAAAGTTTATTGCTACCGAAAATTAGGTACAAATTTTGATGTATTTGTGACAAAATAATCAAGAGATTCTTCGATATGGAAATTATGTTGCTTTCAAAAAATTTCCAAATCAGTGTAAAACTACCTGGCGTGGCCGTAATGTAACAGCCTTTTAGCGGAGAACTGTGCACGGACGTTTAGGTACTTGGGGCCGTCACAGACTGCTGTTGGAACATGTAGAGGAACAGATGTCGGCTGACTGCAGCGTCTTGATGGCGGTGATCTCGCACGCCGTTGTTTCGTCACACTGCTGTCACGCACCCAGTCGCCTCATATCCGAGGACGCGCGCCACCCATCTAGGTCGCCGTGGGCAGCCGCACAATGCATCACCACTAGAATTATTTCCACGAGAAGTTGCACTGCCGGCTTGACTACACAGTCGAGCATATGTAGAGCAGGACCAAGGCACTGTAGAATCGGCACTAAAATACACCAAGCAAGGTGGCGCAACGGTAACACGTTGGACTAGCATTCGGGAGCATAGGGGTTCGATACTCGTCACCGTCCGTCCTAATTTCGGTTTTCCATGGTTTCCCGAAATCACTCCAGGTGAATGCTGGGATGGTTCCTTAACAAAGGCCATGGCCGACTCCTCTCCCAGCTACTGTCATCGTACCAAGTTGTGTGTCACCGTCTATAATGATCTCGCTGTTGACGAGACGTAAAACCCACAAATCCGTGCAATACTGGTGCATTAGCGAGTTACGGGACCTTGGTCAATACCTACAGGACGCTGCATGCCTGAGAGCTCTGGTGACTACTAGGATAGGGATGCGCATGTTAAGGGGGCCGCCTACCACAAGCTTGCAGCGTGCTCGTACATATGTTATTTTACCAAACGTCTCCATATTTGCTCATTGTGCCAATGTAGGAAAAGGAAACACAATTCGGATAAGGGCGGAACGTCATTAAGACAATTATCTTTCGAAGCCCTCCAGCATAGTTAAAAAACAATATTTTCATCAAACCATCGTACTTCAAACTGCACTAACCGGATGTATGTATGAAAACGTACACCGAACTTCGCTGTACAGACTTTCCACCAATGAAATGACGTGATAGTCGGTTATGTTCCATAGTACAAATAGATCGACGCTGGCTCGAGGTGATGCGGTGTTTGGTACGTGCTTCAAAGACTTCCGTACAGCCTCGTCGCTTCTGAGCCTTTAAAGCGCAGAACCGCTCAGTTACTTTTCACGATGTTGCTTATGGACAAAATCTATTCTCTGTGCTGAGAAGAGGAAAATTTTGCTGCATAAATGAAAACGTGGAGATACAATTATAAGTTGGTGGAGTGTTTCTTGGGCATAAAACACTAATTTGCGCTAGCAGATTTCAGGGTATTCTAAAAACGGCTTAAATTTTAATTGTAGGTACCAGGGGACAATAGCCATGTTTCTACAAGTATCGGAATACGCAGTAAAATAGTGCACTGTCAGTTTATTACGATTATGCACGACTATTGTGACATAAAAACAGTATATAATACCTTGTATTGTTTACGATTATTTAATGACAGACTAGTGATGTACGACTGCTATAATAGTGGAGTATGCGGTGACTGGTCTGGTGACAGTAGCGGCGGTGAGAGGCGTCGAGGCGTCGCGCCAATGTCCGGTCTTCAGCGTCGTTGTGCGTGGTCGTCCTGGCTCCTGGCTGCCCCCGCGTCTAGGGCGAGGCGCACTACGTGTTAGAACACAGAAATACAAGAACATATAACAACCATTGATCTCTTCCACCATAGAATTACGCCTGCTGATAGATAAAATCTTTACAAATGTTCTGTAAACGCGATGCACTTATTGTTTTACATCGAGAAACAGCTTACAAGAGTGGGGTAGTTACTCTACGCTAGTCACTACAATGGTTACAACAGTTACGTAACACTATACGCCGTATGGATGGGAAAAAGTGAACTAAACTCTGTAATAAACATTTAAGCAATGTTTACGGTTTTTCGCAACTGCTATCGCATCTTCTTAGCATATAAAATTTTGATGAAAGAGCTAACTTCAGTATAGTATTTTGGTATTTGCGTGTTTAATTTAGGTACTGAACGGAGGATAGCTGATTTTAAATAAAAATCCAAAAATCAAGTTGTTTAGACTTCAAAATTGAAACATAAAGGTTACTTCAATGTGCCCACCCTGATATCTTATCAAACGTTTCTTTGCTAATAACCATTAATATAATTTTTTCTTATTCTATACAGATTGTAGTTTAAATTGGCGTACAAATGTCAAATGTAACATTCTTATTACAATCATTTTTACCTACTTTCATTTTCTGCGTCATACATAGTAATAATCAAATATTACCAACCTGAATACTATGATGCAGCGACAGTAAATGTTTCGGCATCCACAGGGAGCCAGAGTTTATATCCTTAGCGGAATTTTGGTGCATCAGGGGCCTTGGACGTTTCGCATGTATCAGCTGCTGATGGTTCCAGAAATTCCTTCTTTCTCCACTCCACCGACCTCTTGGATCCATAAAAACGACGCATGTGGAACGGATTATCCTCATTCCACTATGATAAGAAATCTCCGAAGAATAGGATTCACTGTTCGCGGGGAAGTGGAGAATCGTGTGTGTAGTAAGAGCACAGGAACTTGCTAGAGAGAGTCAACGCAGCTGCTGTCTCTTAAATGTGGCTCCGACTGTAAGAGGAAGACTGTAAAAATGTACATGTTGATATGTTTCTTTGTTTCTGGTGTTGCCTCAGCATTATCAAGTTAAAGGATTATTTATCAGTCCAATACGTGTTTAAATTTTGATGGCACGTTTGATTTCACATAGCACTCCTTGGACGATACTAACCGTAGAAGGTAATTTATTTACTTCAAGCGAAACCGGTAAGTCCATTAGCCCCAATAGACTAGAAAAAAAAATTTTTTTAAGGCTGTTGTCTGTTGTCACATTTCGAGAACGACTGAACCGATTGTAAATTAAATTTAAAATTTTAACAGGTCATCATATGAGTTAATTTCATTGGGGGAAATGTTCTGTGGTTTCCCTCTATTGTAGTTTCAACATTTAAGGATAAATTAAATCTTAAAATAGTGACAACTTATGAACCAGAAATGTATGAGGAATTCAAATATGTATTATAATTTGGTTATTGCAATTCACAGAAATATAGGTTTCAATTACTTTCAAATCGGATGCATCCGTAAAATATCCCCCAAAATCTCGGAAATTATTTATCAGTTGAACAGCCTTTATCAATGGAGTTGCGTTCAAGATTTTGATCTGCCTAGGAGGCGTATGATTCAGTTATCATGGAGATTCTGTGTGAAAGCCGTGTAACTTCAAACTATTTGAATTATTCTGGAATTACTAGCCGGGTGATTGGTATGCCACTATCGAACGTTGAAGTCAATTACACACGATAAAAAAAATTTGAATTCAGTTTCTTGAGTTATGTTTGAGTATTGAACATAATTTCGCTTAATAATGCTTGTGACAATTTTTCACACAGTCTTTAAGGGCGCGGTTCACCTCAGTTTTCAGCGTCTTTTTTATATTTATATTTGTACCATATATTTTTTTTTTCTTTTTAGACATAAATTGTAACTAAATCTTCCTCTTCGAAAATTGTTTTTTCTCTTAAAGTTTTCGCGTAATGAGTCGTAAACGTCAAAATTTGCACTTTACGGTTTTATGTACGCCACTAAAACTAATTGACATAGCAAACCGCAAAAATTCACAGTATATAACAATGTTGTAGGCTATGAAATGACACATATAAAAACAAAAAGTAAAATATTTTTGTATTTAATAAAAAATTTTGAATATCAAAATGAAAATTTAAAAATTTCAAATTTTTTTCTAAAATTACAAGAATTTATTTATTTTTTGTTTTATGTATGTCAAATCGCAGACTAAACATTGTTATACACTGTGAATTTTTTCTGTTTGGTATGGCAGTTGGTTTTAGTGGCGTACATAAAACCGTAAAGTGCAAATTTTGACGTATACGACTCATTACACGAAAACTATTAGAGAAACAACAATTTTCTTAGAGGAACATTTAGTCACAATTTATGTCTAAAATAAGAAACAAATTTCTGGTACGAATATAAAAACACAAAAAGACGTTTAAAACCGAGGTGAACAGCACCCTTAACCAAAAGAAACAATGTATTTTACAATTACGTAAGCCCCTACTTATCATGCCAGACACGAAACTAATGGGTTTTAAAATGGGTATTTTATTTTTAGAAGATAGTATTCGCATTTATTTTAACGTCATTAAATTTGCCTATATAGCTCAGTTATAATGAGGTGCGTGACAGCTCAGGAGCACACCGCGTGAAGTGTTGAACTGTCTCCTTGTATTCAGGAGGACCTGGGCTTGATTCCTGGACCAGCCATCCTGATTTCCGGTTTTACATAACACTTGAGGTGAGTGGTGGGATGGTTCCTTAATTCTGGCCCTGGTTGGTTCCCTTCACCTCTACTTCTTGTACTTAAATCTAGGCCGCTAAGCAGTTAGAGGACATAAAGCACCCAGAAAACAAATAGAAAAATATTTCTTTCGCTTTTACTGTAACTACAAAAACGTCGTTCAATTTGGTACGCATATTTACGAAGCTATTTAAGGCCTGGCTCTCTAGTTACTATTTTTTATCGATATTAATTTTTTACGTTTAAATGAGTGAGTGAATGAGAGATTTTGGTCAGGGCTTAACATCGAGGTATTTAGCGCTGGTGAGGAGTGACATGAGGTGAGTATGGAGCAGCATCGGAATGAAAGGGCGGGGGAAATGGAAGATCCCCGAGAAAATCCGCCTACCAACGGCATCGTCCGGCACGATTCCCACATGCGAGAATCCGGGGACCGATCCGGCGGGAATCGAACCCGGGATCCAGTCCAACCGGCCACAAGGTCTAACCACAGAGCCAAGAGATCGGACAAACTTAGAAGAGGTACGATCTCCTCTTGTGTTACCGAGACGCGTGTGCTTGCAGTGTGGTTACCTAACTGCGCATGTGTTGGCTGGTGCGCGCGCCGTTGTTTGTTTACCCACTCGCTCCAGGCAGCTGGAGGGCGCCTGACGTCACTCAAGGTCACCGCCGCACCTGCTGGACAACACTCCCACCCACCCTCCGCCACCCAATTCTTTCCCTGCCTGGCTGTGCCTCGCATCGTAAACTGCCCTGTCCAGTCGCTTTGCCTTTTTCGTCGACTGTCGCGGTAACCGTAACGCAGGCTAACTGAACGTAATGATAACATTGACCCCATGTTGACACAGAATCTTTAGTTTAGTTTTGCCTCGTGTAATTTCCCCGAGGAACTATGGTTTGTAGTTGTCTTACAATAGGGAACTTGTTAGGTTCAAATGTTCGTTGGTCGGTTAGTGTGAATTTGTTTTTGGCCTATGGTTACGTGTTCAATTTCTGTTAAGTAAAATGAAATTATTTTCTGTTGAATACTGTCTTTTGGAAATCCCACTGAAAGGCATATTTCATTGTGGCCTCGACGTTGCATTTGATTACTGGGAAATATATTAGCTATGTTTATGTTAACAAGTGATGGAGATAAACAAATTGGTTGAAAAAGAAAGAATAACCACGGCTTCAAAAGTGCTCACTTCACATGAATGTACTGTGGGGCGTGTTATAGTAGTCAAATATTTTATGTTTATTTTTATTATTTTTATTGGACTTCACGTCACGTGGACAGAGAGGTAATTACAGGCGGCTGTGCACAACTTTTCACAAGGACAGGAAATGGGAGAGGAGTCGGCCATGACCTATGTTAATAAACCATCCCAACATTCGCGTGGAGTGATTTCAAGACACCACGAGGAACCAAAATCAGGAGGCCTTGAACCGGATACCGATCCTGGGTCCTCCCGAATGCGAATCCAAGGCTGTATAGTTTACGACAAAATATACAGAGTACTCGTTAGATGTAAACGTTTATATAGCTCTATAATTTCCGCTTGCATGTCAACATCAAAATTCTACTGTTTTGGCGACTTGCACATTTTAAAATCTCACGCTTAAGATAACTTGCCAGAAACTATGCCTTGACGTACTTATTGGTAATCGTGATATGATTTTTCGAACTTATTAAAACGACTACTATCAAAATAGGCTTAGTGCTCTTTATTTTCACCAGAGTTTTTGAAAATATGTACAAAAACGTTTCCATGCATAAAATTATAATTCCCGTAAGTAAATCATACGCAACCAGTCATGGACTCTTGCACAGTTCTTTCAGTGATATTTTCATTTTGGTTTATCACTATGTAAAAATTATTACCTGTAAAAACTGTATGCGAAGAGAAATATATTAGTGGCAATGTTAAATAGTTGTATAGTTGAAAGTACAAATATAAATAATTAATTTTTCTGTCGAACAATTCAAAATATTTGTTATTTGGAAAACGAAAAAAGTCCACCCTATTGGACGTGTGGCATACATATCAGAGATGGAAAACACAGTTCCTTTCGATGTCACGTATTACAATGGGCCTGTATATAAAACATCAATTTTTTTCGTTGGTGTAGGCTTCATTGGTTTGAAAATGTAGGAGCTTCGGCGTGGTTAGTTTCGCGGCCTGCGTGTTGTATACCAAGGCGTGCATATGCGTCAGGCAATAAAACCCACCTTGACGCCATGCCTACATGTCATGAGTAATTCATTCTGCGATCCACGTACGTGTCCTCTTTCTTCCTGCGTCCATTCACAGGGATGCCGGAGTCGTTCCCAGAGCGACTAGTACGATCCTTGACAGTTTCAGTTGAATTATCCTCTTAAGATTATTACGCCTGTAAATAGGCGGTATGTCGTGAATAGTGTGTTTGGGATCGTCAGTCTATAAAATACGTATTTGTTATTTAAAAGTCTTTCATTCATAAAACAGATTCAAATACGTTAGACGTATTTTCATATAAACTAATACAAATTAATGGGTTCGCGGGTTTTTGTGTGAAAGGTACTCTTGTCACTAGAATTCGCTGTTTACGAGAAAATAATTACTACACATAGTAAGTGGCTGCAGTACACTGCATTACTGGTATTGTTGCGAATTAAACAAAGTTTAGGCTTATTTTTACGCTACGCATTACGTAAGTATATCTGGAAACATTTTTACGAGGTTAATGTCATAAAATAGAATTTTTTTTCTCCCACGGCGGACAGTGTATTCAAACACTTCCGCACAAAACGAATCAGGGTGTAGCTGTAAACAGTGTGGTTCGGGACCGGTACGTAGCTTAGCTACGACAGCACTTTTTATAAAGTGCTTTGACCTTGATGAGAATTTACCGCGCGAACGTAATTTGTTCTTCACGGATCGTGAGATCGAGTGGAGAGGGGGCGTCGGATCACGCACGCCAAATTAGATTCGGCTTCCCCGAACCCACTGCTTGTATAGGCCGTTCATTTCTAAGCTATCACTTTTGAAGTCGCGATTGTTCTTTATCTCCTTTTTGCCCATTTGTATTTTCCTGCCGCATTGAAAGAAAAATTTGTACGAACTCTTCTCCAAAAAATTATTTTGTGGAGGCCACAATATTTAAGTTATGTCAACAAAATGTTTTTGTAGTGACCACAAAATAAATTTTGCAGGGTGAATGTCCACAAAATATTTTTTAGCTGCCACAAACTATTTATTTCTGTGTGCAGCAGTATAAAGTCGTGCATAACTGGCGTGTCTGGTGACAGACCAACAGTCGCATACATACCTAAGTGCAGTATGTGCTTTAATTAGTTTGTGTCTGTTATACGGTATACGTTATACTTACACGTGTCATCATCGTGTAACGGGAGGTTAATCTCTCAACCACTGTAGCCTACTCAGTGTTAGAAACGTGTCATCAGTCACGAACCACAATTTGTTTTCGCCTAGTGGTAGATATCAGTCAAGCAAACATGAGTTTGTATCTGAAGAATACGCGGTACATGATAACCAGAAAATGCCGTGTAGTAAACACTACGCAAATACTGGACTAAGTTTGAGACGAAAATGTTAGTGGCAGAATGCAGTAATACATTTTCCACGCACTATATGACAACACAGTACGGAGAAAGTAATGAATTGGGTTCCATTCCAGGTATTATGTTATGTATGTTACGTCGAGTAAACGTATAAAAACGTTAGGACTTCTCGAGATTTAAATCTGCGCCCGTAATATGATGGTCAGAATAGTTGTAGTAAGATAGTAAGTTATCTGTTATTTTATTCGCATTCAAAGAACTGCACACAGGGGATGTAATATGGTAATCACAAATTTGTTTATTGTCATGTGCTAACGAAGCTTTGTGGTTACATCTCCTGGTATTTTGCAACGCGTATTATAATTGAGTAATTTTATTGCGAAGTGAATATTTACATATATTGTGTTTAATAAAAGCTTTGGTTTCGAAATTCTCGTACCAGTTCGGAATAGAGTTCATAGGTTGCATTCACTGAGAGGGTAGTCGAATCAGTTTTATTTTGTAAGTTGATGTATCATTTTAACACTGGTTTTTTCCTGGTGTTTTAGGTGTCTATAACTTGTCTGTACTTTACATACGTTTTACCGTCATAATTTTATTTTGTGTTAGTTGTATGTGTTATAAATTGAAGTGTTCAGGACCGGAAATGAAAATTTGTTGTGCATGAACATTATCTTACATTCTTGACACGGCTCAGTTACAAAAGCCAACTGTAGTATGAACGACAAATTATTCTGGGAATAAACAATGACACGTTATTTTTCCCCAGACAAGGCGATTCTCAAAATTGCGGACTAGATATGAACAGACTATGGCGACGCATATGTACTGTCGAAGGTGGTCGTCGTAGGTTTAACTACAGTAAAATTTAACTGGTTGTAAATATGTTTTATATGTGGCACAAGGCAAGACAAAAATTACGGAACTGATCATCTCTGGTACATTTTAGAACTACAACTACCATACATTATGACTTGACTGTTTGCTGGATTTCAACGCACGTTCATCTTACCAGAAGATTACCTGCTTTAGCTTGTACTTGGAGCTGTTGATTTGATACCTGTTATTGGTCTACAGACAGATATGTTGCGTTAGACGTACGTCAACCAAGCATGCATCTACAAGAAACTACAGTGTTTTCAATGCTATGTTGGCACAAAACATTTTCGCGATACCATCATCTCTATTTATGACACATGTTACAAAATATTAAAAGTATCGAAGTTATACAAAGTACAGTGTGCATGGCCTATAGTTGCGGCCTTGAGCCTGGTTTGCCAAACTGCTCCGAGCCGACGACCTCGGAAGGCCGGGATATGGCGGTGTATGCAAACGAGGATGTGACGTGCTACGTCGGAAGAGTTGATGAAGAAGGGGGTGTGTGGGGAACGGGTGGTCCAGGATGCGCAACAGGCAGTCACTAGAGGCGCGGGCCTAACGTAACGGACCGAATATAGAAGCCGATGAAGATGACGCTCTTGGGATACTGTTACCAGATACTGATGATAAAAATATTCATTTACTTCTTAAAGCCGTCACGTGGCAAAAATTCAATAATTTTATATTTTCACGGCATTTTATAAACGTTACTTGTAGCTACATTTTCCACTTGCAAAATTTTTTAGGTTTGATAGTTTTCCAATAGTAACATATCAGAATCAAAATTCCCAAGTTTCCAAGCTACGGGAACATAGGAATAAGGAAAAACAAGTGACTTATTCGAATGAAATAATTTACACTGAAATTAGATAGGTGTTAGGGACCATATGCTAAAATATTTAAAAACATACAGTTAAAACTCCTTATTTAAAAAAAAAATCTGAAGACGGTGTCAGTTGTGATACAGTGCATAATTAACTAATAGCACATCAAGTTTCGTGATGTGTATTTTACATTTTTATAATTTTTTTTAATTATATTATTCTAGAACAAATTTTTTTTGCGGCAACAGCAAAAAGGAAAGTTTTAAGTGTCCTTAAGGACGTTGGACCCGTAAAAATTCTAAATTTTACATTTGTGCCAAACAGTGTTCAACTTTTACACATCAGATAACATGTCATTTCTCAAAAAAAAAATAGGTCCCATAGTTTTAGCATAATCACCTATCAAAGTCACAAAATGTCAGTTGCGGTGTAGCGAAAATAATAAAAAATAATTCACTTGCAGAAACAAGATAATTCATATTGATACTTAATAATGTGAGCTACTTCAAGACACTTTTGTAAACACAAAGCGATACAGTTTTTTGATTTTTTAAAAATTGATGAAAATCAGTAAAATTTTGCATAACTTTGACTTTTGGCTACTACTGAAACTGAAACTATTGTCAAACATGTCATGAAATGCATTGATACACTGACTTTCAGTTCCTGAAATTTTGATTTCATTAGTTAATTACTTTTTTTTTTTTATTTTGGCTACATCGCAATGCCCATTTTCTGACTTTGATGAGGGATTATGCCAAAACTATGGGGCCTATTTTTTTTATTATTTGGGGAAATGACATGTTATCTGATGTGCAAAAGTTGAACAGTGTTTGGCACAAATATAAAAAACTTATTTTGCGGGTCCAACGCCCTTAAAGGGAGGACATTCTACTCAAAAGAAGGACATAGTATTTTTCCTAACATGTAAATTGACTGTACTGCGGGACAGTGCATAGTCATTTTGTCGTGGTTCGTGATAGTGAGCATTTTTCAAGTAGTTACTTTTTTCCTTTTGGTTAATTATAGCTTCCTGTCAGTTTTTTTTAATAAACGAAGCAATTTAAATAACAGTATGAACTGTACAGTACTCAACAGTTAACGTATAAGATCAAAATAAATAATATATTTTATTTTAGTTTGTATCCTGACACTATGGTAGTAAAAGTGCTCACTTTGTAGCAGCTAGATAAGGTTTCAATGTTGAGAACTGCATTATAAATAAGGTCGCGAGAATTTCAAGCGAACGACCTTCATAAGTTAAGTTGGCCGTTAAATTAATTCGAAAACTTATCAACGAGATTCAGTTCTGTGATGCCTGTTTTGAATAACATTTAAGAAACGCTACATGCCTCACTCTTGTACACCAAACCCTGTTTTCACTCGACTGAAAATGACTATGAAGATCACGGCACAGAATCTTAAAAGACATATACATATGCACACGCAGTACACCTGCGACAGAATATGACAGGATCTCTACTGGATGTCTTCATAGCGGTGCGTTGCAGCGTGCTAGCAGAGCTTTTTTTCTTCTGAGAAACTTCTCAGCGTGTTTCTAATGTGTGCCTTTACGAAAAGAACAACCACTTCAAACGATCTCAGAATGGTAGTTTCAAAACATTACGTTAATTAGAAAGACCATTTCGAAGCCCCGCAAAATGGCTCAAAACTGATTTTTCAAGCTATTATATCTAAACAACTACTAAATGGGTTAGTGTGAAATTTCTATACGAAGGTGTATTGGACTTGACTTAAAACTTAATGCGTAATGCCTTGCTCTTTAGTTTTACAGTGGTTTCGAAAATATTTTTTTAAACATAAATTAATACATATATCAAAAATTCATTCTTACAGTTTTAACAATTATATATCTTCGTTTGTATCTGAATTTTTCCGTCGCAATGCATCAAATGGATTTTTAGATTTTCTTCCCTGAAATTTCACATATTTTGTTGTCAAAACAAGCCAAAATTAAGAAAAATATTTTTTTTTTACTAGCAAACTGTACATTATTTTTAAAAACCGTATCTATGTAGCAGGACCTTATGGCTCAACAAATCTGTGCCACTCTGATAGGTTAAACGTATCACACCGCGCGAGCACCTGGTCGGTACCAACACCATAACACATCCGCTGCCCACTAGTCCGTCAAAAACAACTGCTACGAGTTTCTGAAAATTACAAACCCAGATCACTCGGACTTCTTACCACTTTAATTGTTCGCCAACACTAGAAGTGAAGTGTTGGTCAACACTTACGGCGCCCGCCTGCTTGCCTTGTAACCAGCGTTGCAGCGTGCTAGCAGATCGCTTTTATCTAAGAAACTACTAAACGTGTTTCTATTGTTAGCATTTACGAAAAGAACACACACTTCAAACGACCTCGGAATAGTAGTTTTAAAACATCTCGTTAATTAGAAAGACCATTCCAGAGCACCTCAAAATGACTAAAAACGGCTTTTTCAATATATTATATCCAAACAACTACTGAAGGGATTTATGTGAAACTACAATAGAGAGGTGTCTTGGACTTTACTTAAAACTTCCCACCAATAAAAAGATGGGGTCACCACTGAAAGTGTCAGTCAGGCGAGTGTTCTACGATACCACTGCACGCCGTTTCAGTGTCTTGCGGTAGAGGCGATACCGCGCCAGATGAGCCGGTCAACATCGCCCTTGGGGTCGTGCCTCACTCACACTAACACACGGCCACCAGGCGGGCGCCTTAACAGCTAGGTCTTTAGCGCTGGTGAGGGGTGACACGATGTATGGAGCAGCACCGGAATGATGGACGGAGAAATCAGGAGAAGCCCAAGAAAACCCGCCGACCAGCGACACTGTCTGGCATGATTCCCACATGTGAAAATCCTGGAAATCTAATCCGGGCCGCCTTTTGTAAGAGGCGAGCGCTCTAGGCACTGTGTCAATCGTGGCCTCGCCAGCACTTGAGCTCGACGAACAAAAATACTTTAATAATACTAATGTGACTGAAGCACAATATCACAAGTGCAATGACTGAAACACTTGGACCTATTGCTATTTTAATGTAATTGCTAGTAAAAAAATTTTTTTTTAACTGAATTGTTTCCACTTTTTCAACAATAGGGTAAGTTACGAACATTTTCAGTGCTTTCAAATAGGTCGCAGAACGGAATTTCCATATAATGACAAACGAATTGCTTGTGTGTAAAAATATTATTTTCTTGTTAGATTATTTTTCCACATTATTTTTTAAGGAATTAAATATATTCAAACAGTCAGCAAAGTCCAGTAACCGAAATGTATAAAAAAAATTCAAACCGCGACTATAGCTAAAAGCTATAAGATACATATTCAATGTAGGAAAGATTGAAAATGTAGATTTTTTTATATTGATGCGTTTATTCTACAGTAAATAAATGTTAATGTTGAGAGTCGTAAATGAGACATATTATTGCTGCAGTTAGGCTAGCTACAAGCTGCTGTAATGGCAGAACAGGTTTGTCCAGCAAATAACACGACTACATCATGGATACTAAATATCAGATGAAAGTGATCGAAGAGCATGGATGAGGTTTTCGTGTACGATCCTTCCTTGATAAATAACTGCCTATAAAATTTCTTCAGATTTTTTAGGAGCTTTAAGGTTGTTTATTGCCCGTCACTATGGAATTCGTGCTGTATATGCTCCGACAATGTAAGAACCTGTGTGTTGGTGTGACCTGGTGTAATAAAAATGTAATCAGACTACTTAACGTTGCGCTAACAGATTGAATGTAGGTATAGAGAGCACTGATGTTATGATGATAAATATATTGCAGCGCCCCTGTTGTTGATGGTTAAAGCCTAAAAACAATCCTTACGTACTCTAAACTAATGATTTTATATTTTAAATTAAGCTAATGCTTAGAATTATGCGCTTAGATGCGAGTCATTTAAATACAGTGAAATGCATCGTTTTGGGAAGTAAACATAGCTTCAGATAAATTTGCGATTACCTTTCATGCTGGGAGTTTACTGTTCATGTTGTTTATTTGCGAGGCATTAGTCGACATGTTTGGTACGAAACTGTCAGATTATATGTATTAAATTTTGTCTTCCGTTAAGCTTGCATTATATCCCTGATTTACAAATACTTGGTTAAGTAGTAATTCTTGTTCAGAGTATAAAACCAATTTTAATTTATGTTTTCTTTTAACATTTTTGCGCTAAATTTGCTTTATGTGTTAAATGAAATTTGTAAACAATGATAACATTAGTATACTAATTTTTTCTCTCGCTGTTTACGAATTCATTTTAAATGTAATACAAATGTAACACAAAATTATTAACGAACATAAAGATTAAATTGTGTATACAAGATTATATTTGTTAAACTTATAGGTACTCTAAAACAAAAATTACGACTTGAAAGCCCAAAATTGGTATATTGGGGATACAATATAATTTAAAGACTGACTTTACATTATGCAAACAGCAAATTCCCTCAGTGTTTGTTATTGTTCGCTAGGTTCAAAATGCATACATGCGCATGTGCCTATACACAACGTACCCCCTCCCCCTACCGTGTTTAAATGTAGGGACTTCGTGTGGTTACAAACATACTTGTCTCGTACACATTTTTATACGAATATAATAAATGCATATACTAAGTCGATGGCTAAGTACAGTCCTGTTACGAAGGGTTAACGAAATCTAACTCGCGCTACTCTCCCACACGCTGGCATATTATTAACCATTATGTCGAAGTAGCGCATGCTGGTCATGCCAAAAACACACTTCTACTTCTACACTCCTCATAACATTGCCTTGGCAGTGGAGTAAGTTGGCAGAGTATTCCGAATATACCCCTGCAGGACTCGACGCTCGCAACCAAACGACAGACGTGTAACACACGGTTGTGTATAAACAAGGGAAACAGTCTCCGCATTTCGGTTGCTGTTCGCCGATGTGACGATTCGCGAACACAAATAGTCCTTCTATGTTAGACCTTGAAAATTAGAGTGCATTGCAGAAAGAATAAAGCTACTAATCACACTAAAACATAGGTAAAGGCAGTTCGGAATAAAGTGAGCACTCGAGAAAGCCCGGCTAAAGATCTATTTCCAACCAATTCATATCTTTCCGCGTGTAGCAGCTAACGACGGGAAAAGTCTAACCTCCTGGGACACATCACTTTATGTCTGCGCGTGTAAGATACATTTTTCAGTCGATAGGTACCTATAGAGTTTGATAAAAAAAAGAAATTTATTAATTATACAAAATACAATTATATCGCTGTCGGTTGATTTTGTTTCAGTATTGTTGTATTTAAATACGAATAAACACGGAACCACGGTCGTAGAAGAACAGGTCTGGACACTCGCCTGGAAACTTGACCCCTTTGTTGTTTGGCTGTAGTTCACCAAGTTACCGAGAATATTGTGTTTTATTGGCGCTGATGTTACGGCAGTCGGACTAATTTCCGCCCACTTCCTTTCCGCTAAGATAAACAATTTATCAAAACGTATTTTTTATCAATTTATGAAATACGTTCTTCGTTCACAAATTTAAGAAAAGGCTCCAGCAATCTTTATTTACTTTTTAAATTTAACAATGGAAAAAAGTGGACGGAGTTTGAGTCCGACCGCCCGGAAAACAGCGCCAAAAAGTACGACATTCACGGTAACTTGACGAACTACAGCCAAACAACAAGGGGGTCAAGCAAAATACATTGTTAGATAGGCGAGTGTCCAGACCTGTTCTTCTACGACCGTGCACGGAACTAAGTTGTGTTATTTCGTTGCCAACCTTACAAGCAGTAAGGTGACTATCGGTAATGTTGAATTATATGTAGTAACAGCTAGTGATATTTTTCAAAGGTTACATATTTAGTGTTCACTTTATTCCGAACGGCCTATAAACGTTTCATCCTTCAGACTGTCACGACAGCGTAGAATACACTGATTCTCCATTGCGCAGCAGATAGAAACTAACCATAGTGTGATATGGCAGCAACATAGATGGGGGATCCAATTTGCCTCAGGTTATATTTGGGTTATTATTACAATACTATCAAATCTCTTTTGAGATGTGATTTGTAGTGTTTATTAATTTTTATTCTAAGCATTTTATTTTTATGTTTTTAATATTTTTTATTGTCCGCGTAATAGTTTAGTATTAAAGTAATAAAAATTAACATTTGTAAAATTAATATTTTATTTAAGTTTCCTCTTGTACGTCACGTGAAAATGGATACTAGTAAAACCTGATTTGAATAGAAAGATGAGAAAGTTTAACATGGGAATGCATAATTTACCTGCATTCACCCAGTGTTGCTAGCTGCTTTTCGTGATTCCCCCTTCCCTTCTCCTCCCCCAAGATAGTCCGATCCAACCCCCCCCCCCCACATTATATATGTGTGTATGAGAGATATAGAGAGAGATAGAGAGAGAGAATCAATTATCTTTCAATATTTTCTTGCCAATTATACCTGTATTTATATTTTAATAAACACAAGTTTAAATTAATATACAGCGTTTTATTTTGTATTTATGTTAAAATGAAAAATCGTAATAGAACAAAATTATTGCGCTTGTAAGAAGCCACCACAGCTATATTTACAGAATAGTTATAACAACGCTAAAATTCTCACCTAAGATTCCCCCCTCCCTTCCCACTGGAGCTGAAAACCTTCTCCCCCCCCCCCAACCCCAATTTTCTAGGAAAACGTCTTCAACCTTGCAGCAGTGAGTGTATAGTTGGTGAGGTGTCAGCCAGGTCGAATACAGTAGAAGAAAACAACACCTTATGTCACCCTGTTGTTCAGAATTAGGATCGATGGCAGAAGGTTGAACATAATGTTGTGAGATTCAACTTTGTTAATTTCAGAATGCTTGCTTAGCGATGTTGTTTACAAATTTGCCCTATAAAATTTATAAAATTAACTTATTAAAAAAAGGTACTAAACAGTACATTCATTCTACAACAAAATTTTATGTTCATCATATTAACTGTATACAACAATACTGTTAGCCAGAGCCGGATTTTCCGTGTAGCATCCTGTAGTCTCATAAAAATGTGCCGGCTCTTCAATCAAATAGTTTTATTTTTCTTATAACTTCAGTATGTGTTATTCTAAGATGCACGGAGCTCGTACGACAAACATAACTGCAACTACACATTTTATAAAAGTGGTTGTAATGAAAACACTGAGAAGGTATCGCCCCAATTGAAAGAACTGCGTTTAGAGTGTAAGAAGGTTATGTTCACAACGCTTCGCGCATGTGTGTCGCATTATGTTGTGGTGAAAGTGGCTACATAACGCAGCTGTCTACAGCATAAACGATTAAACATTTAAAAGGCCTATACACCGGTTGTATTTTCCTCGTTTGATGCACGGAGACAGTGAAGCGATAAGGTTCAGCTTTCCACACTCGACGGTAACAACATCGCTTTTATTCTCGGCGCGCCAAACTGGCGTGAAGTGTTTTCCTACTACTATTTTTCCTATGCGACTTATAGGCGACCCCACGTGTTAATTTTTGGAAAGTTTATAGTAAAGTCATACGTATGCTTCCAACGTTGTGTTTTACAAATCCGGCTGGTATTTTTCTCAGCTACAGCTAACTAACTAAAAAACCGTTTTTAGCCATTTTGAGAGAGCCTAAAAACGTTATTCTAATATGTAAGTTGCGTGTTTAAAATGATAGAAGCCTAGTTTTAACCGTGTGTTCTTTTCGTAGATAAACATAATGTGAATGTTTAGCTGTTTCTCGTAGAAAATAATAGGCACGGCACACTACAACTCCATTCATCCCCACTCCGCCCGTGGGAAAAGTGCCGCTCTATATCCGGGCCTAGTCGGCCTAACACACGCCAGGTAATTCGCGTACACGGACTGTGTCAAGTGAATCTGCTATAAAAGCTAAGTAGAAACAATATTGCGAACAAGCTATCCTACGTTCCCGCTGAAGTATTTTGGACCTTTTTCTGAAACTAAGGGTCAGGCGACTTTTTAACAAAGAGCATTTTCTGCTTAGTTTTGGTCATTGATTCACATAGTTAACTACATATCCGCAAATTACCTGACATATTGTATAACTGGAAATCCGGCCATGTCAGTAGCCTCTGGCAGTACTGCTGTCAGTTGGCTTAAGCCTCCTTGTAGGTTATTGTTCTATACTATGCATGGTTCTACTCAGGGGTGCCCACAAAGGGGATCATTGCGCAAGTTGCGCATTTGGAATTTTTGGGGGCGATTTTTTTTCTTCAAGAATATAATGTTTAACCATAAACGATAAATGTTTTCATGATTGTACAAGTGATATCTTGGTATTACCTACAATGAACCAGATCAATTATTACTACGTTTCCTTGTCGTTTTGAAAACGAATCGAGTATTAAATCCCGACTGAGTACGATACCCGTCTAGATGAAAACTTTGGATCCGATTGAAACCCGATTTCAGTTCGCTGGACAGTAGTATGATTTGGTTCCTCCGAGCACAAGAGGGTTGAGGGTGTGGTGCCGGGGTGCCACCGCCGCCACCTTGGATTACGTCATCGCCGCCATCTTGGATTACGTCATCGCCGCCATATTGTTTCCGGCCGCCATCTTGTTTCCTGCCGCCATATTGGATTTTCATTTTCTCCTGCTCTCTCATTCCACTCGTAATTTTTCCTGCTCTCTCATTCTCAAAATTTTCCAAAATTCAAAAATTTCAAAAATTAAAAAAATCTAAAAAATAATTTTACATCCATCCGCCATCTTGGATTTTCATTTTCTCCCGTTCTCTCATTCCACTCATAATTTTTCCTGCTCTCATTCCACCCATACTTTTCTCCCGCTCCCTCATTCCACCCATACTTTTCTCCTGCTCTCTCATTCCACTCATAATTTTTCCTGCTCTCATTCCACCCATA
>PNEQ01047013.1:0-25513 GCA_003012365.1 Medauroidea extradentata | reverse complement strand
ACGCAATTCGCTTCCAAGCGGCGAAAACCTAACTCTGGTGCCATCTGTCGGTGAAATTTTATACTATCTCTGTGGCGCGAAGAGTTAGCGGCATGTGCCAACGATAATCGACTCGGTTGCGTCGCTTTGTTCTGCCGCTAATTAAATAAATTTATACAGTCAGTAGGTATGTCAGTAAGAACTTAAATAAATATTTTTATGTATATTAAATACAGAGAGGTCGTTTGCATTTGATGTTGTTTCACTACTGCTGTGTTCAAATAAGAAAATACACGGAACTAGATGCAGTTATTCGCTACCAACCATACAAACAAAAATGTAACTGTTGTTAATGTTGACTTATATGCAGTAACGGCTAGTGATATTTTTCAAAGGTTAAATCTTTAGTGTTCACTTTATTCCGAATGGCCTATACTATGAATTATTTCACGTAAGTAAGTAAATTGGTTTTCACTATTTGCATGGCAGCAGAACATGCAAATTTTGACTTTGACGCACTGTTATGAGAAAACTACGCCAGCCAAAACTGTTTCATAAGAAGAAACTGCACTCACAGGTATCGTCTACAAAACTATCGCTATTTCGTATAAATATAAAATTATGAATTCATCACACTTAAACACCCTTATGGTTAGCTCACAATTAAAAAAACGTTAGCATAGAACATATAACATAACACCAGAAACTGTGCAAGACCAGAAGCCTTGTGCAAAATTAACTCACATTTGGATTCTTACCGTTATGTTTAGCCAATGGCATTTTTTCGACGGTTCTGAAATATTCGTTGCTGTATAGCAGACAACCGATGGCCATTGAAACATATTTGAAGTGGAATCGTATTTGGAGATAATAGTTAATATAGAAACAAAGTCCCAATAAACTGCACAGCGTAAAACATAATATACAACATAGAAACATAATTTCTAACATTAACATTTCTTATTCTAGCTTTGATTTATTCTTGTGTATTTTGGGGGTTAAACCAACATGGCGGACATTCAGAAAATCATTTGCTGTGATTGGTTGCTGTCCTATTCGTACGCACAAGAAATTAAATATTACAATTTCTTATGCCAGCATCTCTACGCACACGATCACATTTTGCTGTTGGGAATGGACACCATTAGTGTGACGTCACACGACGATGTTGGTTCCAAACAGATATATTCTCGGCACAAGTTAAACAGTGATGTAATTTAACATCCCTAAGAAAAACTGGGTAGATTACATTGTTTTTAGAAATAAGTAAAATCATAAACGTTATGAACATGGTCTGACAGATAAAATTGCAGCATACTCGGAGTTTTTTATGTGTAAGTAGTGACGAGGTTACTCAACCTAAAGCTGTACTTGCATTTCTGTTGTCGTTTGAATAGTACAATTTATTTGCAATTCAAAGATGGGCAGTTACAAAAAGAATAAATTAAGTCAAATGGTAACTAATATTTACATCACGGCCATAGAGGAACAGGTCTGGACACTTGGGTTGATAATTGACTCCGTTATGACTGCTTGGCGCCACTCGCACTCTGGGGTTGTTTTAACATTGTGTAAATGGGACTACAAGGAGCAAACTCGTGTCGGAGCTCCTAGGAGAACTGCTAGTAAGACGCTATATTTAGAACCCGGTAATTTTCGCGAAAAGAATTTTGCAGCACTTCGTTTCAGTGCCTTACGTGCGCGCCTGCGTCTCTGCTTTGTGGTCAGTGATTGGATGCCGTAACACCCAGCGTGTGGAGGTTAAATCCGCAAACCACAGACGTGATGTGTCACAGTTATCCGTGTTCTGATTGACACAGTCAAATGAGTAACGACTCTGCACAAAAACACTCTGTCAATAGCCATGAAGTTGAACTGCAGGTGTGCACGTAAGGCACTGAAACAAAGTGGGGCAAAAATCTTTTCGCGAAAACTACCGGGCCCTAGTTATATTGCAATGTTAAAACAACACTTCATTGCTAGTGGAGCTTTCAGTCATAACGGGGTCAACTCCATATCATTGGTAGATAGACGAGTGTCCAGACCTGTACTTCTACGACCGTGATCTACATTTATATTTCAATGCTAAACTTTCGAAACAAACATTTGTTTGGAACCAGTGCTCTCGTGTGACGTCACAACCATAGAGGTAATATATAGTAGAGGGAACATGACGTCACAAATGTGTGTCCAACATGGTCTCGAGAGTTTGGTGTTGTTTATTCATGTTTTCTCGGCTTAAAAATTCAGTCGTGTTGTTTGAAACTCGTGGTGTACCTTCTACAACATATATTTAGTCATGTGGTGTCACCAAGATCTCGGTTCAAAACCGTATAGTAAGTATGTAGCTAATATTTACGTTTTTTACTAATAACAGCTGTGTTAAGGAAAACAGTAACATGGCAAACATTGTTTACATTTGCCGTTCTGAAATTTCTACGCAATTATACTATGCGATAATGTGGTAGTATGCTCTCCTTAGTTCATATATTCATAAGGTACCAAAATAACCCAACATAGTTGTGATTACTAAGCAATTATTATCTGACTATCAATGTTATTTGAAATATCCCACGCATATTTCACTAAAGTCACGTGACACGTGTTGAACACACAATTTCGTACGCAGCTGTATATAGGATACTCCCTCCCTATATTTACTCTAAGGTAGAGCCACGATTTTATGGCGAAAAGATTTTTGCAACGTTTGGTTTCGATGCGTCATGTGCACACCTGCAGCTCTGCTACATCGTCTGTGGTTGGATGATTTTACTCTCACTTGCCTTGGCAAATTATAGACGTACAGACTCACAATAATCGTATTCTGATTGGTGCTGTCAAATGAGAAACGTGTCTGAACAAAGACACGCTGCCAATAACCTTGAAACAGAACTGCCGATGTGCACGTGAGTCACTGAAACAAAGTGGGGCAAAAATCTTTTCGCGACAAAATCGTGGCCCTACTCTAAGGTCACAACCACGGCCATAGAGACCGTGGTCACAACGAATGGTGTCCATTGGTAGGTAAGAATACATAGAGGTTAGTTATTGTGCGAACTACCTGTGTCCTTTGCTTATTGTCATGTCAGCAATTAAACCCACCTTTAGTGCCGTCGTTTCTGCGTTCGCTTCCGTCACCGTACCCGAGGACGACATTTAAAAATGTATTACTCGCCAATGGCGCATAACAACTCTTGCTTATTTATTGACGTGTTTACGTTCCTACAGCCAATTACAAAGACGAGAGAGTACTTTTACAGATCGTTTACGGAAAAATGAGGACTTTACATGTTCTCCCAAGATGCATTAACTACTAATAAATATATTTTATTTCGGCTACAGGAGTTGACATTTGAGAGTAGGGTACTTTATTAAATATGTTTATTAGTCACCGTCAATTAACAGAGCATAATTCGGTGCTAAAATCACCAGTTTAAAATTGTACGTTTTTTACAGGTAATATTCAATAATTAAAACAGCTATCCTAGAGAATAGTTTTCGTCAACTTTCTCAGAAAAAAATTTCAAGTAACGTATTTTCTGAAGAACAATCTTTGACGCCGTAATCTTCCAGATGGAAAAAAGTAATATCTGAAATTGGCCATGTTTGGGCCAGATATGAATGAGTGTTGCCTATCCCTGATGCCAGATATAGCCCTGATATACTTTTTTCATATGGGCTCACACATTTTATTGAGGCTCAAGAATCGCGCTTAATAAATGCATCATTCTGGGTAAATGTTTGCTCATAAAGTCGGTAAACGTCATTATCTAGGATTGTCGTTTTGTAATTTTATTTCCATATTGACATCCAAAAGATTTCAGTATTTATTTTTTTACCCCTTAATTGTATATTTTGGTACAAATTTGGTCTGCAGACAGCTACGTTGTGTCAAGGCGTATATCACCTAATCAAACAAGAATATTAAGCGTTTTCAAGGGCATGATGTCACAAAACATTTTCGCGATATAGGCTGCCATCATCTTTACCAATGAGAAACGTCGAGCGAACATATAATAGCTTGCAAGCTTGTCTGCTGTAAGAAAGTAACCAGGGCCGGATTTACCACAAGGCTTACTAGGCCTGGGTCTAGCTATCACAAGGGCGCACTTTTATCAAGGCGGACACGTGAAGAATTTCCCATCACTATTTTTAAAAGTACCAATATGGCGACGAGTAAAATTTTTTCAAAAGGACTTTACTTTTGGCATTGTTTACTTATGCTGTCTCTATTAGTTTTACCTGCTATATGGTGAATCCTGCTATTTATTTTCAAATAACTGTGTTACAATTAGGCTGAATTATTATTGTGTTTGTACTATTATACATAGCGAGAGGACAGAGCAGAGTAATTTAACTTCTTCGCTGCGACATTCGACTATAATCGAATATACAAAATATTTCTAAACTGCGACATGCGACTTTAGTCGAACATCGAATTAAATGACTCTCCAAAAATTAACTATTTACAAATAAAAAAAATATATAATTTTTTCACACTATCTTGGCACAGTTAAAATTTTTTTATTCCGCAGCAAAAGAGTTAAGTAATGTGCTAAAAACGGTAAAAGGAAGCCCGTTGTTGAGGAAGGAAAGAAAACAGAGGCTGTTGAGGCGCTAAGACTGACTGACCTAGGGGCCTAGAAGCTTAAATCCAGTCCTGAAAGTAACGCGAGTGAGGCACATCCGTAACGGTTGATCAATTTACCGTGGAACTCCCAATTATTGGCCCAAGGTGTTCCCCGCTACAATCTACAATAAGGCTAGTGGAAGACGTCGAGTAAGCGAACAAGCAACTTGCAGTCCAGACGTGAATCTAGGCGTGGAGACCAAGCCCTCCTCCCCACCCCTTTTCACCCTCTTTTTATCTTTTATGTATAGTTTATCTGTAAAATATTACACATTTTTAAAGTGGTTCATTAAATTTTTTTTGTTCACGAAATTCCTTAAATAGTAACATTTTGCACCTTAAAAAACTAAACTTTTCCGGGGAAGGACACCAGGACTCCTTCTTTGATTTGGGGTGTGGGCGTAGATACTTTTTAGGAATGCATTCCTCCCTCCCCCCCCCCCAATCTAGAGCTGGATCCGCCCCTGGAATAAGTATGTCAGAAAAAACGTGAAATTTTTGCAGGTTTCTACCCGTGGCTGGTGTATGAATCCGACCGAGCTTGCAACAACTGCCTGCGGTATGATCCCGATAGCGGTGACGTCACCGCCCAGAAAGGACGGAGCTTGTTTCACCTTACGAGCCAAAGTGAAAGGGGTTGGGTGCGGAGAGTTGTGACAGGGTGTAGGAGGGTCGGAGCATGTTAGCTGGACCATGGTAGGATCAAGTTGCACTTTCCACAGTCGCCGCGCCAGGGCCCGGCCCTGCTCGGCCAGCGAACATTGAACCCGCGGGGTGGGCGTGGCCTTGGCATTGTCGGCACGTGAGCAAGTTCCGGCTGGCCTTGACCAGCTCAAGTCTCCGCGTCTTTCGTCCTGGGCCACGGTTAACGTCTCAACTCGCTGTCGATGAGTGACTGAGAGGTTTCGAGCGCCGTTTACGTAATGCTGTGCTTTTACAGGCTGTTTGGCTAGTGGCTAACGAGCAACTGTCAATCTTGGAGCCTATTAGGTTTGAAGAGTAATGATGAACCAGTCGATTTTAAGGGGGATCAGTACCCTACATTTTGGGCTAATGGAAATTCTGCATTTAATTGGGCATACAAATTTTAATGTTTTATGCTTCGACAAAGCAGAGAGAATAGTTTCTTACATTGTATACAGTTGGCATTGCTGGATTACTATTGCTACAGATGTTGGTATATCGCGAAAATGATTTGTGCCAACATACCCCTGAAAACACTGTAGTAAATTGCAACACATATGATTGGGTAATTTACGTCTGATGACACAACGTAGCTGTCTAACAGACCAATAACAGGTATCAAATATTACAATAGCGGGATTCTTATTGGCTCAGTCAAATAGGGAAACAGTTCGACGTATAAAGGAAAGCCAGCAATCTTCTGGTAAGCTGAACGTGCGTTGAAACCCAGAAAACGTCAAGTTTTCCCACTATAAACCATCACCTCTAACTAGGGCTTGTACTAGGACTAAGACTACCCATAAAAAATAAATGACATTCTTTCTCGAGAAGGTTATTAGTCAAAAACTTGTAGAAGTAGTGAAGGTGGGATAATTTGATAATGCTTAAGAAGGTAAAAACGGCGCCATGTCAGACAAGAAATTTTGATAAATTACATTGTGTGAAACTTACAGCGAAAATTAAAGAATCCAAAAATGGCAGGGACTGATCCCCCTTAATTGAATAATACTCGCTTGCTACCTGCTTGTTAAGTTATAAGTATAGACCTGAAAAATTCGCGTTTTCATTAAGGTGCAAGCTAGAATTCCCTGAACTGTAAATTCGTGCTACTTTCACAACTGGTCGTTGACTTATTTGTAGAGCCGCGATTTTATGGCGAAAAGATTTTTGCAACATTTGGTTTCGATGCGTCATGTGCACACCTGCAGCTCTGCTACATCGTCTGTGGTTGGATTATTTTACTCTCACTGGCCTTGGCAAATTGTAGACGTACAGACTCACAATAATCTTATTCTGATTGGTGCAGTCACATGAGAAACGTGTCTGAACAAAGACACGCTGCCAATAACCTTGAAACAGAACTGTCGATGTGCACGTGAGTCACTGAAACAAAGTGGGGCAAAAATCTTTTCGCGACCAAATCGTGGCTCTACTTATTTGTCACCACCTTGAAGTCGATGAGCCAATAATGATAATGTAACTAAATGCAGACCCATTTCACTGTGTCAGCGAGCAGCCAACGAACAGCTTGAGCTCACAGGGATTCTTGGAGGCTAGCCTACAAGTCAGTGAACCCGCGAATTTTCCAGGTGTCTAGTTATAAGCCAATGAATAATCGATTGTGATCGCTGTGTGTATAGGACTAAGAAATATAGGCTGTTGCTCAATGAATCCGCGAAAAAGATATCTTAACAGGGACCAGAAAAATAATTATCATTTTATTGGTCACAAGCTAGAATTCAAACAATTGAAAGTTCGGGTCACTTTCACAATTGAGGCTATTGGTATCAAAAGGAGCTCTCTCCACTGTGCTAAAATGTACAGTACAAGTCACCCACACTATCATGGTGGGTTTTGTCTTATATATTCAACAAAAATGATATGTATGTGAGTATCCAAGTAAACCAAACATATGACTAATGGCTTACGGAGTAATACAGTTCATTTGTGTCAATATCCCAATTTCGGTAATAAATGGAGATTGCTCATTTTTATACCGATAGCTAGGGACCTGCAAAATTCGCGTTATTATTCGTTAATAGACATATATACATGTGTGTGTGTGTGTTACAGTATTAGATGACACTGGACGTAGTCTCTATATGATGTCAGCTACATGTGTGACTTCTTTACAGCAAGTTGGTCACTTAAACCTGCAACTTTTAATTACTGGACATATGCATTTTACCCGGGACACTATGGTATTTTTTAACTTTGGGTAGAGGTACGTAAAATTCGCGGATTCAATGACCAGTAAGCTAGACTCCACAATCCTATGTATATTCCAGCTTGTGTTATCCGTTCATTCGCTGTCAAACCTGTAACAAGTAAAGCGTTATTAGTTCTAAGTTTTATTCCAAATATGTTATTGGCAGAGAGTTTTCAAGGACGTATCTGGTTAATCTGTGATAGAATCGGTAAGTGATGAAAATTCACATGCGTTTGAATTCTGGCTCATCCCGAAACGAATCCACGAATTGCACGTACCTCTACCTATGGGTGAAGTTGGACGAGTATATAACAATTTGAAGTCTAGCCTGGTGGCAAGAAATAACGCGAATTTTGCATGTCTCTGCCGATAGCCTCAATTGGCACCTGACTCACTTGACACCTCCTAGATAGCTCGTAATCAGCGATAAACCGTGACTAAATGCAGGTCTAGCGTGTAGTACGCCTAGTGTTATTGCTAAAGAAGCAACTAAGTGCAGGTACAGCCATGCGTCATTGTGTGAGTGAGCAATCAATGAGCAGCTGATGTGTGTTTGAGTACACGGGTATTCCTGGAGGCTGGTCTGCGGGCAAATAATTTTTTAAATTCCTATACATTTATTAATTATCGAATTATTAGCATACTTACGGTGTATTGCGTTATGTATGGTATATATAATTTGCATGCGTTATCACAAATTCACGTTTATACACACCCTCAGAAATTTTTACTGGAGCGAGAAGGGGCCTCCTATACAAGACGGTAATACGAGCCTTGGTTATTTTTACTGCACATTAACTCCAGGGATTATAGCTAGTAATTCGGAAATTTTGGTACAGACATCGCTAAAATAACTGGTACCTACAAGAAAAAGTCGGAACGTCATGCCAGATACACTCGATATAAATGCCAAGCCTTTTTTTTTATGGTACATGATGCGAGACCCCGAAAACTGATATGTGTATCAAGAAATTGGTTCGTCTTACGTTTCGTTCCACGAGCAGAAACGTGCCAGACCACTCTTAGTAGTTTTCCCTTTGTAGAACGTGACATTTCTGAGTCACGTACGAGAATTTCGCAGTGGCGTGCCATAATTTTTCAGGATAAGCAATTTCCCTCTGTCGGTCACGGAATATTTCCCAACGCTCGTAGCAATTGAACATTTTTACAACTAGCCAGTTGAATAGGCTATATAAAGTTTAGTATCTCAGTTCCGAATTGTAGGAATTTCGCAGGTGGCATAAAGTGCACACGAAGGTACTGTAGCTGATCGAAAATAGGGCGACGTACTACATTCAGAGTTCTTATAGGCTTCCTCCAGTTGCACAGCGAACGCTGTAGAGCTGCCTGTGAGGTTCAATGATAACAAAATAAAGGTTAGCGAATACTAGTATAGCACTGAATATAGTACAAGTCTGCCTAACAACTCTGCGTTTCATTAAAAGAAAATGTATTTGTTAAAACACCATTGAGATTTTACAATTATACAAAACCAACTTAATTTATTGTATAAAAAATACCTCGCAGTCAGCAGGAATCGAAACTACGTTCTCACAAGGAATAAGTCATACGCATTAACAGCTCGCCCACAACTGCTACAGCTTGAACTTATAGTTCAGTAAATATAATGATGACTGGAAGCATCATTTAATAACATTGTAGGCAAGACGAAAAATGACATCCACATAGATACTTTGTGTGCAAGAGACAAAAAGAAAAGGGTAGTATGCTTTGGGGTCTGGGGAAGGAAGAAAGGAGTCTAAACAATTTCAAATTAAAACTTAATCAAGAACAGACAGAAGCACTGTTTCTCTCCACAACTGACCCATTTAGAAATGTACAGCTGTAACACGTAACATGCATGATTTTCCTCAAAACTGCTCACATGTGTCACGATTATGATACTACAATTTATTGGAGACTATTAAATATTTTCACGATTTTCTAGTGTCTCTATCTGTAGTATACGCTGTTCACTGTAAACTGAACACTCAGCAGAACTTGTAATTAATTAAAATTTTGTTTTATTGGGCCAATATGTATGAACTTATAAAAGTGTTGAGAATTTTACACTGATTTTTAGTTACATGGAAGATTTCATATTAAAAGTAGTAGAGATAGCTGCAAAACGGCCGAAAGAAAACTTCATGTAATGCTCACTTTAACGTGAATGGCCTATATAAGTCTTCCCTCAGAATGTAATATTGAAGGCGAGCGTGCGACCAGCTTCACTTTCTTTGCACGGGGAAGAAGAAGGAGGGGAAGATGTTGTTGGCTGCACCATGCTCGCCCTCCCCTCCAGCCGCGGAGTCTGCGATCTCGGTCACTGGACCACTAGAGAGCTGGTGCGCCGCCGCCGGCTAGCCAGACTGGTTCCGTGTAACCTCGGCAGCTGCAGCGCGCGATGCTATAAGGGCGACGCGGTTACGCGCATTCAAGCACCGAGTAGTCTCTACGGGAGAACTGGGCGAGCAAGATTTCCCTGTCGAGCTGCGTGCAGATGTGTTTACAGAAACTCGCAGGAATGGGCCCCAAAAAATGAATTGTCCTAGGAAATAGGTTTTGCCATTTTTTTTTAGTCAATACGTAACGTAACTGCTTGACGTAATCACTTCGCGTAAATTCTTGATGCACCGTAAATACATTACGCTACCAACAGGTTTGCTCTTAATGTTGGCCCAACCAATATTCTACGACTGTCCTTTTTTTGTGTGTATTGACTTTCGATTTCTGCAGACTTCAACACACAATTTTAGCGTAAGCTTCTGTACCACGCCCTCGTAAAATTATGCAGAACACTGAGGCGTGCGCTGTTTACATACCATCAACTGGGCGTACTGAACTTAAGAACGTGGAGTTAATAGTAAATATCAGACGAGGAAGGTAGCCGAGGGACTGGGGTGTGCCGACATACGATATCTGCTTGCCGCTGATGATGACATGGAAAAGGGGGGTGGTGGCTACAGTGGAGAGGTGCCGGAATGAGAAGGGTGGGGGAAACAGGAGATCCCCGAGAAAACCCGCGATCGGCGGCGTCGTCCGGCACGACTACCTCATGCGAAAATCCGAGGGCCGACCCCGCCGGGATTGGAACCCGGATGACCTTGGTGCGAGGCGAGTGTGTGTGAGTGTGTGTATGTATATATATGTGTGTGTGTGTATATATATATATATATATATATGTGTGTGTGTGTGTGTGTATGGATGATACATTGCCAATAGACAGCTGTAATTAACTGTAGGTCTATAATAATTTAGTTAAGTATGCAACATAAGAAATAAAAAAAAATTCTCTGCAAAGTCTCTCAAGCATACCCATTTGACGGTGTTTTTTTTTTTTTTTTTTTTTTTTCATACAAGCTGCGTCGCAGTTCATACACTTAGACTGGAACCAGCATGGACCAAAGTTATTTTGAATATTTCAAATTACACAATGTTTTGAAGAATACGTTTAAACACAGCAAAATCATTAACGTAGTAAAATTTAGAACGTAATAAATTCAAGTGTCATTAAGTGACAGTTTTGCATCACAGAACAAAGATATTAGTGTATGTATGTAGTTAAACCAAAACATTTTGTTTTAGTTGGCATTTCAACTCCATCCCACGTCAAACACGAATCCGCAATTTGCCTATTTTTATTATACCTCCAGTTCCTGTCGACTGCCACAGCCATAGAATAACTGGACGAAAGTTACAGTGTTATTTACGATTCACTGACTTGCGACAAGGTCCTAACGAAACGGAGAAGTTTCAACACTACCCTCTTTTATATTTATTTTTCCGGAGACAGTAATTTTCAGCTCTAGAACCAAGGTTGGCTGAAATAAAAGCTAGCACGTTGCGTCACTTGGCAATTTGGAAAGTGGAGTGAAGGTAAAAACGAAGCAGCAGCGAGTTGCAAGAGCGGGGAAGGCTGTAGTGTCCCGAGAAAACCAGCCGTCAAATAGCAATGTCCGACACATTTCCTGCATGCAATCGGAGGCAAATATAAAAAAAGCCTTGTTACGGAGTTTTGCAGTGATTTTGAAAATATTTTTTTATTGCTACCTAATACTCATATCAAAATTTCGCTGCACAGTTTTGACACTCATATGTTATAATTTGTAACTGAATTTTTTTGTAGAATTATTCTGAACGGCTTTTTTAGATTTCGTTACCCAAAATACCACGTTTTTCGTCGTGAAAATAAGCAAAAATGAAGGAAATTATTTTTTTGCTGGCGAATGGTACATTATTTTAAAAAACGCGTCCACAGTATTTTGTATCACGTGATTGTACATTGACTCAATTTTTTCAAAACTTTTGGTTAAAAAATATTTGTGTTATTGGCACCAGTCTGAAAAAGCCTTGGGAACAAGCCCTTAAGCATCGATATTCCGCAATTAAAAATATAACTTTTTTACTATACTGAAATAAAATTTTGTAGTAAGCGTTCCCTGCCAAATTATTTTGTACTAACACTAATAATTTGTTCGTGACCAAAATATTTTAGTAATGACACGACAGTAAAATGTTTTTGTGACGACCACAAAAAAATATTCGGTAGATAAATACTAACTAAATATTCTGTGGCAGCCACAAAATATTTCTCGTGTATGCTTGTCGCTGTCTGTGATAATATCGAAGTATGCAATGTATCTGAAAGAATCCTGCTGTAGGAATGAATGATCAAACGAATTATTTTCGACATAGGCTGCGCCGTTTAATTATCTTCAGATTTCCCTTGTATACCTGAAGTTTGTAGCTGAAACGTCACGATAATCACGTCTAGTTCTGCAACGGAGATAATTCCAAAATACTTCCTTTAGTAAATAAATCTATGTGTGTCTACTACACGCAGAATTCAGTTGTTTTAAAACTATACTTTTTTTGTTTTCGTACAGATGTGCAGTACAATGACGGTAGAAGCACCATGAACGGAGGATAATTCACTTGCGTTAAAAATTAAAATCCTAAGCACAAAATACTCTCCTTACAAATAAAAGACGTCTTATCTGTACAAAATGTTTTTGTGCGCAGGTTCTTTCTTACTTTGGTTAGTCTATTAGTTAGTTCACAGTCAAAAACATAAGCACAGAACATAAAATAACAGTAAAAACTATGCACGACTGGATGCCTTATGGAAAATTAATTCACAATTGGGTTGCTGTATAGAAGACAACCGAAGGTCATTGAAACATATTTGAAGTGGAATCGTATTTGGAGAAAATAGTTACAGAAAAAACGTCCCAATAAACCGCACAGCGTAAAACATAATTTACGACATAGAAACATAATTTAACATCAAAATTTCTTATTCTAACTTTGTTTTATTCTAGCGTATTTTTTAAGTTAAACCAACATGGCGGACATTCACAAAATCCCTTGCTGTGATTGGTTGCTGTCCTATGCTAACAATTTCCTATGCCAGCATCTCTATGCACACGGCCACCTTTTTTTTCTGTTGTGAATCGGTAGGTAAGAATACATAGAGGTTATTTCTTGTGCGAACGACCTTTGTTCTATGCTTACTGAGTGTGAATCCACGTTATATCTGGCTACGCGTGAAGGAATTGACTCGACGGAAATAACAAGGACGAAGGAACAGCAAGAAGCTACGCGGCAACGAGCTAATTTGACCGTGGACAGTGTTAGCAGATGGCGCCACTGTTGACCCACACAATTGGCTCTTCTCTGTATACGGAGACGCCTTCCTGTTCAACGGCCGGAGAGTCACGCGCGAGACTGCCGTCCAACCAGTGAGAAATCACAGACTCAATGTGAGCCACGCCGATTAAGAACACTGCCTACCTTAGAGTTCTGGCGACAGCAAGAATACGGTTTTACATGTTAAGTTATGTTCGATGGGGCTCAGTCACGTTTTGTGATATCACTTCCGGACAAAAACCATTTCCGGCATCGAGAACACGAAAATATTGCTAGATGAATAAAATTGCAGAAAAATAATTGTGAACAGCCTTTCTCGAGTGTGTTCAGTGCGTAAAAATGCTCTTTTGATCTGAGTTTTCAGAAAAAAAACTGCCTTGAATATCCTTTAGCAAAGTGGGTGACATAGAAACGAACAATAAAGTCAGGTGCTCAGCCTCTTCAAGTGTAATTTAACGTGTAAAACCCTATGATTACTCCTTCTGTGACTCTGAGGTAGGAAGCGCATGTAACCGACACTGACCAAAGTGTTACCATGTTTAGATATAGTGGTTTATCGCAGGAAAAGTTGACAGCTTCCTAGATACGATTCGCCTCCAACCAAGGCGATCCGGGTTCCATTCCTAGCGGGGTCGCTTCTCGGATTTTCGCATGTGGGAATCGTGCCGGACGATGCCGCTGGTAGGGGATCTCTCGTTTTCCCCGCCCTTTCATTCCGGACCTGCTCCATATTCACCTCATGTCACCCCCCACCAGCGCTCAAGACCTTGATGTTGAACACTGACCAAAATCACTCACTCACTCCTAGGTGCCAATGTATCACCTATGTGTCTGATATTCTCTCATTCGTTATTCATGTTTTCACACATAACCGGCCCAATGAGAATTATGGTACGCCGATACTGATAGTTTGTTATTTGTCTGTAATCATTTTAACCGTCTCAAATTATCGTCGTCAAGTCATATAAGGAGCTACATGCTAGAGAGCTGTGGAGACTACTTTGGCACTAAAGATTATGACGATTTCTCTTTCTCTCTAAGCTTGTTATAATAATAAACATAGACCAGAAGAATTCGCGGGTTCTCTGACCTGAAGACCAGTTTCCAAGAATATCTGTGCAATGTAGCATACATCAGCTGCTCATTGGCTTTGGTTCTTTCTGACACCGTGATGCTACTTGAAAGGACATGCATTTGTCTGCATTTTTGTCATTGTTTCAGTGCTTTACAGGTAGTGTCAATTAAGCCAAGGAATGGTTGCGAAAGTGATGCGATCTTACAGTTTTGGAAGTCTAGCTTGGCCGAAAGAAAACGCGCATTTTTCAAGACTCCAATAATTAATGGTCGTCCAATTTCGGCGATCCAGCAAATCCGTGCTTTTATTTAATAACAACAATGAAAATGACAATTCATTGTTATTTATTTGGTGTTTCCTTCTCGCGTAGATCACGGTGTATTAACGAATCATACCATTGTTCGCCTGGAGTGATTTCGGGAAATCCTGGCAAACCGGAATCACAGTGGCCCGATTGAGATAGAATCCCGGGTCCTCTAGAATGCAAGGCGAGTGTTTTATCACAGTTCCACCTCGTTAGGTTTACGTACCGTAAGATGGGGATACTTTGCCAAATTTTGGGGTTACTTTGCACTACTATTTTTTTGTTTAAATTAAATGTTTGAAGCTTTTTTTAACATACGAAATTCTCTATTCACAGCAGAAGTAATTAACTATACTTGAACGTAAAGGGTTTCTTGAAATTTTCATTTGAATTGAAATTAATTAGGTGGTGCAAAGTTACCCAGGCAGGGGCAAAGTATCCTCACTTCACGGTATCAATAATTTGTAAACTTGAAAATATCGCAGATGTATCAGAATTTGGTCAGAGGACACATGCAAAAATTAAAACGTCGATCAGATGATTCGTGCTCTAAGAATATTATACAGGTGAGCAGGAGAAATGAAGAATGAACAGATATTGCGTTCATAAAATTATGTATTCAGTATTTTCACAGTCTTACTAAGCAAATTCTTTTCGAATATGTAACTTCCTGGATAAATGCACGCGCAATTATTACGTTAATTTCCAGTTTGTTTGTTAACCTTCGAGAAACCAAACACATTCTGGCCTGTTCTGTTTAGTTTACCTTGCATAGTAAAGTATAAATAAATAATTTTTGCTCAGTAAATTAGCCATTAAGTAGAGCCCTGAAAAATTTCCCTAGTTCTTTTAGGCGCAAGCTAGAGTTCCAGTCTGTATTACGATCACAATTGGCCGTTGACTTACTCGACACTTCCTGGAAGTAGCTGAGCCAATAATAAAACTGCCTCTGAATACAGGCCCATTTCACTGTGTCAGCGAGCAGCTAATAAACAGCTGCTGTCTGCACGATTTCGCAAATATTCTTGGAGGCTAGCCTACAGGTAAGAGAATTTGAGAATTTTTCCGGGCTCTACCGTTAAGTAATTAGTATGTGGTCGAAACTTTCGGTGCCGCCAAAAAGAAGCCAACTCGTCGTGTAACCAATAAAGTCGAGGATTGCCAAGCAACCAGCCCGCCCCCAAATATGCCGCAGGCTATCTCACCTTCTCGCTGGCAAAACACAGCTACAGCTGCGAGCGAGAAACTTTCTACGCAACGCAAGGGTCGTCGGGTCGAGCCCTGACGAAACTGCTTCGGTTTCATTACTCGCACGCCACCGGACAAATGCCACGTTCTCACCAATATCCAAGATGTACAGTATTAGCTGCGACTATACTTTCGGAGCATGTCTATCAGTAGTGTTGCATAGACTGAGGTGTATTGCACGTCTTGTGCAACACTGGCTAGAGAGAATACCTGCATGTATCAGTCTAACAGTTCTACAGGCAACTCAAGTGTCACAGACTAACTAGTGATACAGAAGCGAAATGACGTAGCGGGGGAACTTCGCCACTTGGTTTCTCGAGTCTGTTGGTACCAGTCCCGCGTATATTTGGCTCCTGCGTGTTACGGCAGGTTTCTATTGGCCTGACTGCCGGGATAGCAGGACAGCCACCTTACGCTGATTGGCGGTTGGCGTTTCCGCCGTGTTGCCGGCCAGCGAAGTCATTTTGCTGACGTTTCTGGCTGACTTTGCTGTCTTACCAGCTATTTCACTCAGTGGCGTAGCCAGGATTTGTGTTTGATAAAGGGGGTTTCAAATGGGAAATTTTATAAAGGAGCACCGATCCCCACAGTGAAAGCGGTTTTTAAGGTGCAAAATGGTGCTATTTAAGCAGTTTTAGTATCGAAAAATTGAATATACCAGCGGTAGTAATATTAATTTTTTTTGTCTTTCATATATATTTTTTTTGGGGGGGGGGTTGAATCTGGAACCCACCCTCCTTGTCTACGCCCTTGATTTAACTTCTGTATTTGTAAATATTCTGTATAAGTGTTGTGAATAGTCATTGCTAGATCCAAGGTTTTACGGCGAAAAGATTTTTACACCATTTGACTTCAGCGTATTTTGTGCACTTCTGCAGCCGTGCTTCATGGTCGGTGATTGGTTGTTATAACTCTCACTTGTCTTGGGGTTCTACTGACAAATCACAGACGTATGGTGTCACAGTAATCTTATTCTGATTGGTGCTGTAAAATGAGACACGTGACTGAACAAAGAGACGCTGCTAATATCCATGAAGCAGAACTGCCGATGTGCATGTAATGCATTAAAACCAAATGGTGCAAGAATGTCTTTGCGACAAACTCGGCTCTCTAGTCATTGCTAAGCACCGCACACCTTGGAACACTCCACGTTACGCCACTGGTTCTCACGGCGTTCACGAGGACCTATCCTTCCTCAATTTTATCATCTATAACCGTCACTACTGCCGGTCGGCTTCGCATTTGCTCTCAATCGGTACAGGTTTTACACGATAAAGTGAGAACTTTGTAAGACCACCCAGTAATGAATAACATCAAAAATATAAATGGTCCATGTGGTTAGGCTACAGACGTTAATTTTGTATCACCAACAACCGGGGTTACTTTGCGCCAGCATGGATAACTTAAAGTGACTCAAACATTGTTCTAGTTATGTTGTTTAAATAAGAAATAAGTATATCTACTTCACCACTATAAAAACAACACATTTGTTCCGAATCTATGTACATTTTGAATTTTTTCATTAACGTTTTAAGTAGCATAAAGTCAACACATGATGCCTAGAGGCACCTACGTGAAATTCGCGGATTCGTTTCATGATGAGCTGGAATTCAAACGCATGTGAATTTTCGTCACTTCCTGTTTCGATCACAGATTAACCAGTTACGTCCTTGAAAACTCTCAGCTAATAACACATTTGGAATAAAATGTGGAACGTATCAAGCTTTACTTGTTACAGGTTTGACAGCGAATGAAAGGATAACACGAGCTGGAATATGCATAGGATTGTGGAGTCTAGCTTACAGGTCATTGAATCCGCGAATTTTACGTGCCTCTAGTGATGTCGCAAAGTAACCTCGATTTGTGGTACTGTGAAATATAGACCCGTACCTACACCGAGTGTATTACGTACGACATGTTTACGTTTAAATGTGGTAGAATGATTCAAATCAGCTGGAAGGGGCAAAAAACGTTTACCTACGACGAACAGCCTGTACTGATAACGTCTCAACAACTGCAAGGTTGTAGATACAAAATGCGATTATGTTAAACACGAGGTTAGCCTGGTTGGGGCAACATTTCAGCATCAGACTGATCTAACAGTAACCGAGTAGGGTTTCAAAGTGTCCCTGCTCGAGAGTAGAGTAAATCAAATAACTTATAAAAAGTACGCAGCCTTCCTGAAATGTGATGTTCGGTACGCCTATGGCTGCAGTCATCGCATTTAGTAAAATATTTAAGAGACATTGGCTTATTTTGAATCCACACCATCTTATAACAGGTGTTTAGAAAGATAAATTAATACCTTATGAGAAGGGCAGCCGAAGGTCAGTGCATGGTGTGTATTAAAATTGAAATCTACGTCATTTCGAGAGCCAATACACGGCACAAAAAAGAGCAATTCTATAAAATATAATTTTTGGCAACTTTGTGTAGGCCTATCACCAATGAGCATTTTGAAACAATTTAATTTTGTCTACAAATTTAATTACGTATCATTTTTCCTACAACAGAATATAAATTGACTAAGAGTTTAAAAATAAACCTAAATATAATCCTTTCATTAATTTGGCATGATGTATTAACAAAAGAAGATTTTTTAAAACGTTCTCTCAGAATTGAAATCAATTATGTTGTGTACTAATGTTTTTTTTTTTTTCAATGAGACTAATGCCGACAAGTTGCATTGGTTCAAAAGTTTTATAACTAATGCTTCAGAGTACTTATTATTGACAGTACGCCATATACAAATAATTGACTTGTCCTTTATCATTGTACTTATCATGTACAACTAGATATGCCCAATCATGTCCAAATATAATAAATAAATCGGAAGCAAAATTTAGACATAGCAAAAATTAAAATAACACAATAACTCAACGGATGTCTCACCTCATAAAGCAACACCTGCACTTGCCTAACGTGTTTTCGAAGAAAAAGAAAAAAACATAGGAAACCGCAATCAGGAATCGAACTCTGTGACTCATCCGAATACTACGTCACTCCGTTCAATTTATGAGTGAACTAGGTTATCGCAGCAAGTGAATTACGAATATGATCCACGTTGGTTGTTAAATGTAAGGTTCTTTCTGAATTATTTTATCGTATCATTACCACCCAAATCGTGCAAAAAAATTTTTATACCCCTGCCTATTCTTTAAGGACAAACCAAAAATTGCCTCAGATCCAAGGGAAGCAATTAATCAACTGTATGCGCCTTTATTACTAATTTCGTTAAGTCAAAACGTTACAACTTATTTTACCTAGGCTAATTAATGCAAGGGATCAATTTTGTTGTTAAGCAAGCCTAGATTAGGTTAGTCAATATTTCATAGAAAACATTTCCTTTAAGAAAATGTGGCAAGTACACCAACACAACGCAAGCTAATTATTTTAAAATAAACTGGAAAATAAAATCATTTGCAGTGAAACACAAATGAACAATAAATTATTCAAGTGGATGCCATTTGTCTTCAGCTGTTAAACCATATACAAACTTTGGAAAAAAATTTTAATTTACTTTTAGTTACTGGAGAAAAAATTTTTAACGTTACCAAATTAGGCAGGGGACAATTTAAAAGCTCCTGATATAGCAATAAAAATATGACTATAAAAGGAAATAATTGTTAAAGGTAGGAACTGTTGCTATTTTGATTAATTCTAACTAAGTACACCTACTTCTGGCAGCATGCTGATTTCAGAAAAATAATATAGTTTATAAACAAAAATAAAACATGCATAAATAAAACGTAGGTCCATATCATACTGTTTCACAAAAATTACATTTACTAATAAAGGAATGCATACGCACCCAAAGACGCAAATAATTTCGTGTTTCAAGTAAGTCAGAATTAATTTCATTTGGACAGTAAAGTTGAACGTGCCGGTTGGCAAAGCAAAAGTCAGGCTTTATTTATTAACAAAAATGTTTCCTGCAAGCATTCGCTCGGTCAGCTGTTGTGTAGTAAACACGTCACGCCACTTGCTGTGACAAAAATTATTTGAACATTACGTACGTTCCCGACATTGGTAGGACACGAACAGCCTGTTTCGGTAGTGTAAATGTTTTGGTTTGGAACTCATGCTTCTTAATGACGAAAAGCCGAAATAAATAAAATGCAAACTAGGCTTACATATGCTTGCGAGGCTTTGTGACACACGTGAACCAAGTTAGATGGGTAGCCGGTTTGATTCCACCAGCCATAGTGAAGGTAATTTTTACCTTGTCGTAACTCGTCCACGCTCCTGGCGATCCTCTTCGACGCTTTTCCTAGTTAAATGCCGTCGCATTCCATTGCTTGCGAAATTGGCAGAGAAAAGGGGAGTGAGTTTTATGCCGTATTTCGGTCAATTTTAGTCACACAACTGTCACGTTAACGGATTTAGTATAACACCCACATTTAGTATTTATTTTTTAGCATAAAATAATGTTTTAAAAATATTCATACTAAGTAATTAATTTCAAATTATCATTCGGAACATCGCTGGAAACACGTAAATATACTCTGTTTCATAAAAGATTGGATAAAAATGACAGCAACTTATGAAAAGTAATATTCGCTATTTTTTTATTTGTTGCACAATGAAAAACATTTTTAGCTCTAAAATGAACCTGAGATGTCAATTTCAGAATTTGTACTGCAAAGTTTGTCTTGTATAGTGACACAAATAACAAAATATTACTGAATATTGCCCATAAGATGCTGTCAAATTTATCCAAACTTATATGTAATAGAGTATAGCTAGAAATATCGTTACGAAATTCTGTGTAAAACCGGGAAAGCGAATACATTCGTCTTCGTCGCGTGCACATGTTGACTTCCGTCTGGAGAGAAGCCAGAACAGAAGATGGCTAGATGATAAGACTCACCAGAAGAAGATCTCGACAGCAAGTTGAAAGGGTCGGTGCCTCTCAACCCTCCTCGACCAACCCTAGCGGTTCTTCAAAGGACGGCCGACGCACACACTACCTCGGGACGACACCAACTTCCGGGGCGGCCCAGAAAAATAAATGCAACTCTTCCCCGCAGGCAGCAACACGTGGCGGTGCTGTGTTGTATTTATTTTTCTCTGACATCTGCCGGAAGCCAAGCGAGCCTGTAGCCCTAACACCACACACGACACACAAGCCGTCCGCGGCCAACCGGCACCGAGTCCTGAGACAGACTGGCGACACCTTCACACAGTCAGACAGCCTCGCCGCCCGCTTCCCTCCTCCCCCAGCTTTCTACGCTTTCTCCCGCCAACCCCCTCCCCTCGCCATACATCTCGCGTGATCCCCCGCTCCCCCTCTTCAAAGAGGTGGTGGCTGCTGTGTCTGGACCAAACATGTGCTAAACCTTACTCATTACAGGCGGTTCGGGATAAAGTGAGCGTTTTGAATCCCTCATTATTTTTTTTCCTTTTGGATAATTTGTAGTTTCTTGACACTTTTTAATGTAAACAAAGGAACCCGAGTAACAACCACATATGAATTCGCCCTTAACAACAACAACACTTGCGGACTCTAGCAGACGATGTAAACAAAGATGGCGGCCGCTGACTGCAGCGCCGCCTAGCAGACGATGAAGAAAAAGTACATCAGCGCTGCCTACCTGCCAACAATGTAAACATGACCTCGCCTCCCAACAGCTACCTAGCAGATGACGAGCGGGAAAAACAAGTGACACTAGAAAAAAACAAGACCACGGTGGCTTCCTAGCAGATGAGCGGGAATAACGAATGAAAGTCGAAAAAAATTCAAAACTGTAAAATACTGTAAAAAACAACATTTAAAACCAAAATTTAAAATAAAACACAAAATGGCACGGCAGATATTACGCCATCAAATATGGCGGCCTTGCCCTCTCCCTCAACCAGGAGCCAGTGTTCCAACACTGTCATTTTCCTACTACTGAGAAAATAACAACGGATGTCACAACAGCCAATGTTTTGGATACGATGATCTTCAAAATCAAAAGTGCTCACCTTAATGCGAACCACCTGTATCAAGGTCGTATAATGACACCTACTTCTGGGCAATAACTACTCATATTATGTTTTAGGTGTGTCCCATGCAATACTGAATTTACGGTATAGACGCTCATTTTATAACTGAATATACCACCAACTGAGATAGCAATAAACATCTACAACTGTCGTGTCCTCAGAAATGTACAATTTTAATGAAATTATGCGAAACAGAGTATAGCAGTACCGAGCGAGGGGGCGCAACGGTAAAACGCCGGACTCGTATTCGGGAGGACCCCGGTTCAAACCCCGGCTCCGACAATTCTGATTTCGGTATTCCATGGTTTCCCGAAATCACTCCAGGCGAATGCTGGACAGTTCCCTCCAAGTTTCTGTCCTTGTGAGTATCCGTCTCTAACGACCTGCTGTCGAAAGATCAAGGTAGCACTCAAGCAGAATGACGTAAGAAAAGTGTTACACATTGACAGGGGTAATATATGAGACACAATTAAACACGTTTTATTTAGGTACTCATGTTCGGAAATATCGCCTTATACCCGAAAATGGTAATACAAATCTACAGAAGCAGAAAGAAATTTTTGTGTAAAGCACGTGCCTGACATGTGTAAGTAGGTGCTTCTGCACTGCCCCGTTTGACGCTCTGTTGCTGCATGTGTCTACTTCATGAGTTACACTTCCTACGTGGACAGCCGCAGTGGCAAAGGCACCATGGAAGGGTACATCACTACAGCAATAATAAACCTGATTGCAAACACTGTTACACATGCATCTTTGTTAAAACCTGACATCACCTTTCATACTTCTGTGTATTATCTGTTTTTGTTATTTGTGTGTGATTTGTATGCGTATGCATATACGATATTTTATGCAAGTCCAGCAGTATAAAGATTGCTCCAATAAACGTTAAATGAATCTCAGACTGAATTGCGAATATTACGTTTAATATCTGCCAGCTGCACTGAAAGAAAAATTTTGTAGGAATTCTTCCCTGAAAAAATTATTTTGTAGTAACCACAAAATAATTTTGTGGTGGCAACAATATTTTAGTAGTGTCAACAAAATGTTTTTATGGTGACCACAAAATAATTTTTTTCAGGGTAAATACCCACAAAATATTGTGTAGCTGCCACCATTTTTTTTTACCTTGTGTACCTGCTACTTTTTCACAGTAAGTGTTATAGGTATCTATTCATATGTTTGATTACGAATATACTGTTCACGGTAAAGTGAGAACTCTTTTCAAGAGCAATAATAGGGACAGGAAAATTTCCCTAATTCAATTAACTGTGTGTTAAAATCCACTATCCTATGTATACTCAAGCCCCGACCTTTTGTCCATTATTCACTACTCAGTGTAACAGCAGACATTGAACGAAAAGAAAAAGTGTGCATATGTTATTGAATTAGCGAAATTTTCTTGCCCCAAACAATAATTAGAAATTATATTTTATCTCGGTCTCAGACACTTGCTTTTATGTATGGTGAACTTGCATTTATTTTTGTGTTTATATACATCCAAGATTGGCGGAAAGGTATAGATTGGATGAAAGGGGGAACATTTACCAGGTTTTCAAAAGAGCTCACTTTGCCGTCGATAGCCTATAAGTTGTCTCGTCGACAGTGAGGTCATAATGGACTGGACGAACGGTTAAAAGAACCAGGAAAATGAAAGGAAGTGGCCGTGGCCGGTATTGTTTTTTTGAAAACACGGAAGGGTGTCTGGACCAAGAATTGAAAGCAGGTCCTCCCGAGTGTAAACTCAGTGTTTTATCACCGTGCTATCTCACCCGATTTCCATTTAGTTATTACGAATGTGGTCTCGACGTGCCAATACGGACGCCGTGACAGTTTGCATTGATTTCGATCTTAGTTTAAACACAGTTACCATACGTAGTATTTATTATTACCATAGAAACATTCACTGCAAGAATTTGCCTCAGAATGCTGCCAAGTATTCAATGACGTAACTAAACTACCAGTTGAACGAAAGTTAATAATGTTGTGAGAAATATAACATTGTTGACAACTGGCAAAAAATTAAATTATACCTTTACGTATATTATTTTTTGACGTTTAAGCATTCTTGCCAGACATCCCGATGAGAACAAAATCCTGTAACAGAACTATAAACATACGAGAACTGCTTGTTCTATTTATGTGGTAGTTTGAGATAAAAAAAAAAAAAAATCCAAGATACAGAAACTGGAACTAAAAAACGTATATTTTTCTAGTCAAATTTAGAACAACTCCAACGGTAAATTTTTTATAAAAACTGTGCTCTGATGCCATTAAATGAAAATCCACCAAAGCTACTGCTAGCATAGTAACATGGAATAAAATAATGTTTATAGTCACAAGTTATTAACTTACTTGCACATGCAGTCCTTGTAAATGTATATTATGTAATTACGGAATACATACGGTTAACAATTTTCACTGTTTAAAAATTATTTTAAAAAAGCTTCAAATCTAACTCCGTGAACAAACTTGGTAGTCAAATGGTTTTTTTTATTTACTTTGCGAGACATCCTTGTTGGCATTGGCCTACGAGTGGAATCCACGATAAGTATGTTAATAGTCAATGGTGGTAGACGAAGACTAAGGAAGATGGCAACACCACAGAAAACCTACACGTCACAGTCATGTTGCCGTTAGGAGTGCGTGCTTTGTAAGAGTGGAAACGAACCTTCTTATACGTAAAAACTACGTCTAACATTCACTGTGCCAAGTAATTCTCTCTAATTGTCAAAACATTTCCGTTTACTGTAAGCAGTCGTGGCCGAGTGGTTAAGGCGTCTGACTAGAAATCAGATTCCCTCTGGGAGCGTAGGTTCGAATCCTACCGACTGCGAAAGTGATTTTTTTTAATGTGGATAATTTCGTTTAGTCTCACCCAGTAAACGTAAGAATTAATACAACAGTGACCTAGCTACTTCCTGAAAAGATAAGATACTGAAGTTAACGTTGAAATGATTACGTGAAATCTGCAGGCCGAGAAGAAAAAACACATACTTTTTTTTTGCTTATCTGTGGGGTAAACATTATGCAAGAGTACTGCGTTTTGGTGAACCATTTACGACGCCGAATATTTTTCATATGGGTAGGAGCCGCGCTACACGAAATTTTCATGATGACAACCTGCGACTGTGAAGCCAAAAAAGAAGATAAAGACATACATGTATAGAACAGGAAAACATTATTATTATTATTATTATTATTATTATTATTTGGAGGTTATACGTGCCCTCGAACAGCACATGGCCTTGATAGAGGTACACGGAGGAAAATGGGGTAGGAGCTGGCCAGGGCCTGTTTAAAGAACCATCCCGGCATTCACCTGGAGTGATTTCGGAAAACCCTGGAAAACAGAAATTAGGATGGCAGGAGCAGGGGCTAGAACTCGGGTCCTCCCGAATGCGAGGCGAGTGTGTTACCTCTGATCCGCCACGCTCTGCATGTATCCGGATTGGGCGTGGTCACTATTGACATGTAATTCTGTGTAAAGTCATTCAATTGACAGCCTAGGTCACAGACGACTAAGATATACAGACTGTTAACGCCTAGGCCACAGACGACTAAGATATACAGACTGTCAACGCCTAGGCTTTTCGTGTTACACAAAATTTTGTGTCGCCCTGGTGGTGGGGGACCGAAGCTCGGGGTTTTGGAGGCCTGGAGGGTAGCGCTGCCATGTAGTAGACATCAGAACTATATTCTTCAGACAGAAGGCAGGTAGCTAGCTGCCTGGTATGCCGGATGTCGCCT
>PNEQ01047012.1:0-25512 GCA_003012365.1 Medauroidea extradentata | reverse complement strand
CGCAGAACAGTCACTAACTGACGGCCCACGAACACCGCCGTAGGAAGGCTCGGAGAATCCAGCAGACCCCGCACCACTCCGCGCAAGCAAATAGTCCCTCGTACTTCGGCTCTTCTCGGATATCACTCCAACAAACAAGTTCCCATAAATACAAAGTCGGCAATCAACCACTAGCATCCACTGCAACCACAGCAAGTCAAACAAAATAAGCATGTGGCGAACCACACGCCACAAGGTCTTTGCGAGCGAATGTTGCAAACTGCGTAAAAACCTCACAATGAAACAAAAAGTAACGTAAAGCTTATACAACATGTTGCAAACACACATATATTACATACAAACAACTATGGATATTAATACAACCGTACTAAGAAAGAAAATACTAAAAAACAAATAAAAAATTAACAATAAGAGCACAAATTAATTCCGGAACGGAATACAGCCGTCTTATCAAGAAATATGGCACAAAAACAAAATAAGTTCAATAAAATAAAAGCATAAAATAAGGTACATGAAAAATGGCGACAAAAATGAACGAGTACGCCGATGACAACACACACGACAAAGACAAGAATGTATTTGAACACAGATGGCGCAACAAAGATAACACAGACGTAACGTATCAGGTTTTCTTCGACAACCGACACAACGTTCTGCGGACAGAGATCTGCTTCAGTCTTTATCCACACGTGCAGACTGAGTAATTTCAGTAGACTGACTGAATTGTTTTGATTTATTTTTGTAGCTGTCTTTTTACCACTAGGCAAAATTAGCTTACATGGCATACGTCCGAAAAAAATCACAGTGGATAAAGACATTGCATGCTACAATGTCATGCTCATAAAAATTAAGAATAAAAATTATTTGTATTTTTTAAAAATGCTGAAACAAAAAATTAAAATTAAAAATAATCTTTTTTCTTATTTTGTCTTTATCCATTGTGATTTTTTTTTTTTTTTTTAGTTTGGTATATCAGTTGGTTTTAGTGTAGTCCTTAGAACGGAAACATGTAAAATAAGAATTTAACAAGCCAATACGCGAAAACTATAAGAGCTAAAAAATTTTCATAAGAGCCAAATTTTGTCACATTTTGTGTCTAAAATAAGAAAAAAATATCTGGTACTAATGAAAAATAAAATAAATTGTGATGAAAATTGTGGTAGATCGCGCCATTAAGCCCCGGGGTTGAGATGGAGTGAACAAATCAATGACCTGTGTGTTCGGCAAATTTCTTATTTGAATTTTTGAGATATTTAACTGTATTACTAATAGCGTAATACCGTAGAAAATAATTTTACGAAAGATTTACGTTATTTTATAAAATAATCCGTCCTGCACAAATTTTTCTGATGAATGATTTGGGCAAAATGATGGATTAAAATATTTATACTTAACTATTGTAAATTAAACGAATAATAAATAACATTGTCTTTCATAACTTCTGTATCGACCTACTAGGAATGTATAGCGTCAAAAATATGATTTCGAGTAAAATGGAAAACAGTGTTTCAGGAGTATGCGTACGTATGGAACATGCAATCTTTCAACGGTCATAACAACTATTAAGACAATTATAGTGATTTAGCTCTTACAGCAAAACATAGGCACTAGAACATAGTTCATTTTGATGTACTTAACTAAATTCAGTGTCTTTTGGCACTTAGAACATTTAGAATTTCCACCCCACAAATATTACTTTCAGACTTATCCGCCCTGCGAGCACCATACGACAGCAACCTAGAGCCTATATGAAATTCAGCAAATAAGTGTTATTTCCTTTTAGACATCCGTATGGATTCCAAAACGGGTTGGTACGCTTATAAACATTAAATATGATTCTCTTGACTTTAAGCTGTTGAATGTATACATTTTATGCAGATATGATGTTGTTTCTTTGTTTGGAAGGTTCTAGTAGTTAATTTTTCCTCAAATTATAGGAAACTTTGCTTGGGAAACGTTTAAAATTATAATATGATATCATTGTGGTTCTCACAAACTTTTTCAGTCTTAAACTGAACGTACTTCAATCATTATGTATTTTAAACTCATAAATAACACACATAAGTCCATACAGTATATTTCAAAACTTCTAAAAAAAATAATCACAACGTCTCTACTGAAATCAAAATTATCCTATTGAACAAGACACGAATGTCATGTGTTACACGGTGATTTGAACGCCAGGTTAAGGAACGGAATTTATGACGCCACGAGTACTGGTTCCGGAAGGATTGTATTCAGCTCGTAGACAGATAAATAAAGGAGTGTAATTAATGATTCTCAACTCTCTCGCCCTTTGCTTTGATGCCTGCCAGTCACACGGGAAAGTTATTCTGTGCATGACAGCAGCTGGGTGTAAAAACAAGCCATGTGCTATGCCGTGAGAAACCACACAAACTTGTACCTGAAAACATAACTAGCTGACTCGGGCCGAGGAAGAATTTTTTTTTTTTTTTTTTTTTTTAAATAATATATTGGCCATTGCGAGATTCTCGATTTAATTTTTTTTTTCATCGCTTCCAATCTATTTTATGTTTTGATCACAAACGGATATATTTCATACATTAAATAACAAAGAATGAAGTCGTATTATATTGACTAATAAAAGTAAACATCTGCTCGTATTCTAGGCTGATCTAAAATGTGCGAATGCATACATTTTATGCAGATATGAAGTTGTTTCTATGTTTGGAAGGCTCTAGCAGTTAATTTTTCTCAGCATTTAAAAATATTTCACAAACGTGCCCTAGATGATACATAACACATCTACGTGCGCTCACACACATTAACTTATATAAGTTATACGTGAGCAAAGGTATGTGAATAATATTCAATAAATTTCCTGCTTAATAATTTAAATAATTTTTCCACGTTGTTTGTAAGAGTCGTGTATAATTTTACCCTTTAACGTTTTCCTGGTTAAATTTTTTTTTTCTGTCTCATCATGTAATTTTATTACTTCCATAAATTTTTGTAAGTAATTTTTTAAAATTACATTTCGCCTACTGTAAGTAACCACGCTTCTCTGGGTGGAAATGCTGTGCATCAGGCAATGGAATTACACTTAACTTGATGTGCTTCTGCTATCTTCAATGTGTGTTTACATCATGCTTTCACATAGTAGGACGACGGGAAGTCGAACATCGTCAAAGCACAACACAGTAATCAGAGTTCGAAACACGATGCACAAGAAACATCATCCGTTTTCTATGCGAGACCAAACAATTTGTCCATTTGTTATCTTCATTTATTTAAGTATAATATTTTGTGTCACTACTGGAGTATTGAAAACAATTAAACACATGTTACATTCATACAAAGCTACAAAAAAGTTGGCTTTTTCTGTAATGTGTAGTTAAGTGGTGAGGTTTTAGAGCATTGGTTCCTAATTATGCGGTTTCTGCTAGTTTTTTTTAATCCTGAAAGGGAGCACATATGCACATATGTTGGAAATTGTTTGCACTATGCAGCCTAATTCTTTCAAAACATATGTTTCTTAAATTTTAGCTAGTTATCGACTTAATTAATTTTTTTAGTATCAGTAACTAGACAAAATAAAAAAAATTAATGATTTGAATAAATATATAGGCTACGTAGAGGAAACAATTCTCAACAATTGTATGTAACGGTTTTAGATATATGTTCATGTTTAGGATTTCAAAAATTAAACTCATTAAAATAGCATAATTAGGGACCCGTGGCCGTATATTTTGTCGCACTTACAAATGCTGCTACAGACTCTTAGATTCCCATATTCACAACGTATTTTGAAACGGAAAAGTAAAAATGCAATCCTGTCGTCACGATGAACGTAGCTCAGCTTGGTGAACATCGTGCGTATATAATATAATTTACTTTTTTATCTACCACGTTTAGGTCTTTGTTTAATCTATTCATCTCAGATAAATAGTGAAATCACGTGTTTTAATTAAATTCTTCCTATCTTCGCAGTAACAGTATGCTAATCTCACGTTCCCAATTAATCCCGTCTTTGTCCTTACGAAACGCTTTCAAGCAGAGGGAATATCCTTTAAATAGTGCGACGAGTTTATCGCAAGAAGAATTTTAACATTTTTTGTTTCAATGCTGAACGGGCACATTCAGCAGCTATGCTTCATAGCCACAATTGTCTTTGGTCAGACATGTCCCTCATTCTCCTGAACCAATCATAATAAGGTTATTGTGACATCATACATGTGATTTGCCAGTAAAAACCCGACACAAGTGAGATTTACACAGCCAATCACAGACCACGAAGCAGAGCTGAAATTGTGCACATATGGCATTGAAGGCAAATTGAGGAAAATTCTTTTCGCTGAGAATTCTTGGTTCTGCTTATTGAGATTCTTAAAGAACGTCTCGGAGACAATTACAGCATCTATATGAGTGGGTAAAATTAAAAATAAATGTATTGCGATATCTCGAGATGTGGAGTCTATGAGTTTGAATGCAGCAACTCATACTCTGAAAGAATAATTACGTAGTAAATGTTCCCTGCCAAATTATTTTGTAGTAGACACAAAGTCTTTTTTTTTTGATGACCGCAAATTTTTAGTGGTGGCAGCGAAACGTTTTTGCGGTGAGCACAACTTATATTTGGCATGTTGAATACCAACAAAATTTAATGTATTTACCACAAAATATTTTTCCCGTGTACGGTATAAATTCAGAGCTTTATGACAAAGCTGATCAAATCTCCACCGTGATATAACCTATAACGGTCTCATAAAATTAAATTATAAGAGTCACTTCAGCATTTCAGACACATTAAGGTGGTCGCCTAATATTGTGTACGTTCCAGGTCTATTGTAGAGGAGGGATAAGGACGACAGAGTACACACATCACGCCTCCCTTTTGGAATTTTTGAAATTCGACCCCCAAGCAGTAAAAAAGGGGGGAAATCTGTGCTTTATGAATCTCCTATATCATTGGAACACAATTGGCATTCGTTGTGATTTTTGCTTCAATAAGTTACGTATACAAATTACTATGACAGGACTCCAAGACATTTCGAAATTCTTTATTTAAAGGGGTGAACAACGTGAAATGTGTTTTCTATTATTCATCCATATCTATCGAACTAATCGAGAAGTCGAAGTGCTCTTTTTTTAGATTAATGATTGTGTATACGTACAATATATCTACCACTGAAATATATTTTCTTAATTTGGCCCCAAAGAAGTAAAAAATGGTTAAATGTGGTTTAGATTCACAATAGATATATATCGACCCTATTGATATTTATATATCAACGTGGTTATTGTTTAAGATAAATGCTTACGTAAATATCTGGAAAAAAATTTTACGATTTTTCGGAATTTCCCACCTGAGGAGGTGAAAAGGGGTGAAACGTGATTAAAAGTTTTTTTTTAATTAATCTACTGTATATCTTTATCCCCTGCGGGCTATTGTCGCGTTTTTCACGTCCAAGAGACATCAGTAAAGAAAATCGAATACGTGATTCCAGGGTTTTTCGAAATTCAGTCTCTTACGTGTGATGACCTGGAAAGTGTTTTAGGTAAATCTTCGATATCTATCAAACCCATCGAGATATTCAGGAGTTTCATTCTATGATACTATCGAGGCGTGTTGTACAACCACTGTGAGCCTAGGAAATTATGAATAATATCGGCGTTATGTGGCGCAATTGTTTGTAGCTCCGATATACTGTTCGGGAGGTGCTGGGCTGCAATTCCTTTTAAAGGCTGTGCAAACGTGCAAGTCTTACAAAAAACTGCAAGACAAATGCAATTAGCGTAATTTGTATGGAGCCGTTCAAAAGTGACGAAAATAGATTATGCAGTCCACTATCTACTGAAGTTCCTCGACAGCATCAGCCTACATATATCAACTCACTAACCTCAAGGTTGGGACACCAATTACGTTTATATTTCAACGAAAAATTATACCGCCAAAATTTCTTAATGCCACTTAACTTCAAGTGAATGTTTTGAAAAACCAATATATTATTGAGGGCACCATCAGCAATGGTGGCGTTCAAGGGGAATCACTTTAAATATCACGAAAACTGCGTACTTCATTCGATAAACTTCTTACATTTAATAGTCTGTAAATACCCCACAACATCAACTTTGCTGTGACTATAAATAAGGCAGGTGAAGTCGCTATTAGTGGCAGGGGCAAACTTAAAAATGCTTTTCGCGTGGACAGCTATAGCTAATTATTTTGCTGCAGAGATAACTCGACTAGCAGCTTTATCATTCTAACACTTGATGACTGAACCACCTATCTGGTGTACAAAAGAGGTTTTTTAATTAAAGTAAATATTTTCTGCTCTGAATAACACACGGTAGCAAAGCCGCGTGTGCGTTGCTAGTAAATTATGCACGTGTAACATTCTTTGAATATCATTCCTAAGAAGACAGCACTTGCACGCATTGACCAGATTTATCATAAACTTATATGGGATTTAGCTCTTCACACTGTTCAGCTGCCTGGGGCGGGAGACCATAGTAAGTGGACGGAATTTCGCAGAAAGGAACCTTGTAACAGTTCACTTGAACTCAGATAATCAAGATCCAAGTTTACTATCTATGAGTGTCATAACTTTGTATGTGCCATTTGTTCTAGGCTATTGTTATTTTTAAACGCTGTAAAGTAATACTTGCTAATTTTCTGGGACGTAGTTGTCCATCCTTCTCCTTCTACTTAGTATAATTGGATGTAGTTATGTAGAAGGAAACAGTTTCACAAATTACTGGAGTTGAAATATCCAAGGCCAAAGTTTACTGTGTATAACTTACATAAAACTTGTAGAAACCACTTTTTTTCTGGCTTCTTACTTTTATTCAAATATTATGATTTAAAACATTTAATTTTTCTAGGATATACTTCTTACTTCCTTCTTCTACTTGGTATAATTATCTATAAAAAATACTTTGTGGATTGGTTCCCTTCTGCATAACTCCATCCAATTGTCTGAAAATTAATTACTTTTTGGTTTGGCTCTTTTGTGTGTTTAACTGCATTTAAGTAATATAATAACAAGAATTTTTTTTTTAAATACAGCGGTCAGCGAGTCACAAGAGGTGAGAGCTTGCGTAGTCGTTGACCTGATCGTTTGCCCTACGCCGATGTATGTCGTGTGACGTTACCTACTCCCTCCTCCTAACAGCGAGAGAATCACACAACTGGAGACTTGCGTCCACAACAAAGCAGCTAATGAGGAAGACACCTGCGTGGCATTTTCAGTTCAGCGACCCGGATTTCACTGCCAAGCAGTTCCTCAGTTCGTTCATGAGAAACTGCCGTTTCACGTGCTCGTAAATAAGAAAGTTTACGTTATTAAACTTTCAGTTAGTTGACGACTTGCAATACGTACATTCACAGCCAGAAGTATTCCGAAAGTTCGGTCCAGTCAGCAAAATTTCGCCGCATTTTTCTTGCGAATTGATTTTATCTGGGGTTACAAGTTTATTTTCTGTTTTCAAATACCAAACTAATTCACGTCTACTAACCTTATTATAAATAGTGGATATATTGTTATTTTTTAAACGATTAATGCAATGGGGACAAGTTACAAAAAAAAAAAAAAAAAAGAAGAAGAATTTTGGACATAAGCCATTGCAGAAAAGTAGGGTGTCACAGAAAACCAGAGAATACACATACAAAGAAGAGTAAACAAACAAAAGACTTTGTTTGCAACTGGTAAACAAAGGTAAACAAATACAATTCCACGAGGAATTCAGTCAGTGATTTACAAGAAAATAAATGAACATAAACGGGCACCCAGGGACTGAAAAACAAACTAAGGAAAAAATAAAAAATAAGTCAGATTATTCCGCAAAGGAATTCCGTCAGTAAGTACGATACAACCGACAAAAATTAATTACAACAGCAAACAGACAAAACAAACCGAACGACAAAAACTGTATGTAGGCGACACAGCAGAAACTAAAACTCCTTGAGGAAAGCGCACAGTAGCTTTGGAGAATAAAACAGTGATGAAAAACCACACGAAGACAATGGTCTCCTAGCGACAAATCAAATTGTAACGTTTCGGAGACTGCAATGTATCACCGTCTTCAGGCACATACACAGTTTCTTGTAAATAACTTACTGAACTTCTTGTGGAATTCTATATGTTTACCTTTGTTTACCAATTGAAAACAAATTCCTTTTGTTTGTTTACTTGTATGTTTGTGTGTATTCTCTTGTTTTCTTTGGCATACCGTTTCTTGCAATGGCGTATGTCCAAAATACTTCTTTAGTTTGTAGCAGATATATTTTTATTAAAAGCGTTAAACATTTTTATCGACTCATTTCATGATATCCTATCTTATTATTACAAATACTGTAATCAGTTCCGTTAGAAATAATTTACATTGATTGTTTGTAGTTTCTAAAATGTACAAAGGAACGCAAAACTACCATCGCGTTTTAAACATGACTTGTAACCTCCTCAGAGAACCTTCAATAGGCGCTTCTATAATAAATACAGAAGAGGGCATTTTACAGGGAGCAATGGATTAATATTTAAACAACAAATATTATTTTTATTATTACAACTAACGGCCTGCATTGTCTCAAAAAGCCGTAATTCGATATCCGTTTATTGTTTGTTAGGTATTTCACAACCGTAACTAAAACAGTTGCGTAATACGTAGGACTATTCGATAAGGTTATCACTTCTTGAATGCATACATAAAGTTCATTATTTTTTTTGTGTCCACAACACCGAAGGAAACTATAACGCAATTAAATGTAGATATAATTGCACGTCGCCGCTTAAAAGACTAATTACCGACATAATTTTGTGCCGGTAGAATACCATTTGTGTATCGATTCGAATATTCTAAATTATTATAATTTCGGTGGCTATGGCGTATCATGAAAAGTTTAATTTATTTCCGACGTACGTGGAAATAATTTAAGCGCGTAGTAATGTTCATTAAGCTGTTAAATAACTAGCCTTTTAAAAAGTGCTTGTGTTTTGCTGAGGTTAAGAAGAAAAATACCTGGAATTTTTTTCTTTTACTGGCGCGACGTACAGACACGGAAAGCATTTCAGATAGTTTGGTTTCGAGTTTTCATTTCAACTATAAGGCATTTGCAAACGAATAGGATATCTTAGAACTGCGTAATATTAATTAAGCAACAAAGCTTTGAGGTATCTTATATCTTATTTTGTCTTATACAAAGATATGTAGCAACTAAGTCGATTTTCAGGGTAACATTAATCCCACTATACGCATTTCGGGGACAAACTGAAAATACATTTTTGATAACTTGTTGTAAGCTACCAGAAAAAATTCACACTCTGTGTCCTGACTTGTTCTATGTGTACTTTAAATAAACTTCCAAAATAGTATTGGAAGTTTTTAACCCTTGCACAGTAACGGACACATAATAGCTCTATTCAGCAGGCGCTAGATGACGCGTATGAGATTCGGAAACAGGAAGACGATAAGGTATAGACTTGCTCGAGCGTCAGCAACCGTATAGCCTTTACGCGCAGGGCACGAAAACGGCATGCAATGTTTTGGCAGTTGGATTTTTCCTGTTAGACTTCAAGCGGTGACCCTTCTTTTTTACTTGCGGGAAGTGCGTAGGGAGTTGGGGTTTTTTACGCGACAGCAGTCTGAAAAAGCCGTTGTTAGCTATATTGGGGTAGTGCCTTGTAACCATGTTTCTAAGCATCATATCTAGAAAACAAAAACACAGAGGCGTAGTTTTTAATGTGTCTTCCTATTGTAGATAATGATATCGAACACACGTTTTATAGTATTTCTTGAAAACTTCCTTCACATTGTAGCAATATTCATGTTCCAACTATAGAGGCCACTTTACCATGCATCCAACTGTAAATACAGCATATGTTGTGCACCCTTACTTATACGTAGGGCCACGATTTTGTCGCGAAAAGATTTTTGCCCCACTTTGTTTCAGTGACTCACGTGCACACCTGCGGTTCTGTTTCAAGGTTATTGGCAGCGTGTGTTTGTTCAGACACGTTTCTCACTTGACTGCACCAATCAGAATAAGATTATTGTGAGTCCGTACGTCTATAATTTGTCAAGGCCAGTGAGAGTAGAATCATCCAATCACAGACGATGCAGCAGAGCTGCAGATGTGCACATGACGCATCGAAACCAAATGTTCCAAAAATCTTTTCGCCATAAAATCGTGGCTCTACTTATACGAGATGATAACGTCAGTATAAATTAAACTGTTTTCTAAAGGTAAATAGGAACTCCACATCATTGATGTATGGGAAGCGATTTTACCATGCCTTCTTTCGTAACGCTCATATGTCGCCGCGGTCGGTGCAAAAGCTACTCGCATCCCATCAAGGCGATCTGGGTTCGATTCTCGGAGGGGCTTGTTCCAGGATTTTTGCCGGATGATGCCGTTGGTCGGCAGACAGGTTATCTCGGGGATCTTCCGTTTTCCCCCGCGCATTCAATCCCGACGCTGCTCCAAACTCTCGTCGTGTCACCCATCACCAACGCTTAACTCAAAATATCTTCAATTCAATTAACGCTCCTAGACATCGGCGAGCTAAATTTACAAATAATTTTTCTCAGTGTAGGAATGACGCTTAAAATTCGTGTTAATATGAGTCTTAGACCGGAAAACTGCGTGCAATATAAGAGGCTTGTCCTTAGAGGCGATGAAATAATTGGTGAGAAGCAAGAGTTCCTGATCACCTTGACGCAAAAGAAAATCCTGGGAAAGAGAACTCTTAAGTTAATACGTATGCAGATTCGGAAAACACCTGTTAAAATTACCAGAGATGATACAGAAATGTTCCAACATTCCAGTTGAGATAGCTTACGGCCACAACGAAAAATAAAAATCATGCCTGAATCGATATACTTTCTCGTATGTTGGTTGGCTGGAATGCAGCTGAAGCGCTTCTCGTCGGGCCCATTGCATATTTCTTGGCCTATCCTCAAAACCAATTACCATTCAATATCTTTACCATTAAATGTTGATTGGGGTTGTAACTAGACTCTCGTTAAGCTGGAAAGCGATCATTAGGAAAACATTCTCAGTGAATTTCGCTTCAGTTGGCTAACGGTCGATTACACATTAGTTTAAAAAGGTGCTTGGTGGTTTTACAATGGCCTTTTACAAGGCATTTAAAACTTCTTAACGAGTAGCAGCAAGGGTAGTTGATCACAATAAGTGCACCATAAAAGACAATGTAGGCTAATGTTCGCGATTAGCAAAAATAAAACAAAATGACGTCGCGGACTACAAAAGATGTAATGAAAACACGTTCAGCGCTCGTAACTTCAGCCATCTCAAAACCCAGATTAGAATTCTTCCCACGTGAGTAAGAACATCAACACAAAAGGTGTGAGAAGAGTTGTTTCTACAAAGTATTAAAATCACAATCACAAAAGCTCAAATCATAATGCACATAATGTTCTATACATGTACTGCCCCATTTGTTATATCATAAAATTAAAAAAAAAAATTTCCACAAATTTAAGAAAACCATGAAAGTGCCTAAACAATTAAAGACCAAACATCTATTAATTTTATTAAAAGAATTACGATTTTTGATTAGATTTTCAGGGAGCATTATTTTCAATATATTAACTTCCCAAACTTTTTTCTAAATTAGCGTTTTATACTTAATTTTATAAGAATTTACCACGCAAAATATAACACTTGTGTAGTCATTCATTGGAACAAAACAATTCCCTAAATTTTCACTGAATTTCCAGACAGAAAATCCAAAATTATCCTAATTTTCACGAACTTGAAACCAATTGTTTAGAAATGTATTACGCGTATTTTCCAATAAAGGTAATTATTTAATTCATTTCTGAAACTTTAATGCTATACATCCAGGGAACTTGACAAAAACTAAGCAGAAATAACAATGTACCTGAAAATGAAGGAAAATCACGTCTGCATCCAGGACATTTTTTATTTTAAAATTAAATCGAATTAAGATAATATAACGTTCTCAATCTCCATTGTTTTCCTCCCTGTGATTTTACGTTAGCTCTCAATGACCCAGGCAGAGAATAGTTAGGAATACAGAAGTGAAATAGCCGGTAGGCTGGCGAACTCAGTCACACACGACTGCAAAATGGCTTCCTTGTCCAGCAACATGGCGGAGACACCTACCGCCAATCAGCGTGATGCAGCTGCTCTGATGATAGACAGCCAGGCCAATAGGAAACCAGCGGTTACATACAGGAGTCAAACAGACAAGGGGCTGGCATAAATAGTCTCGGCTAGCCAATAAGCGGCGAAGTTCGCCAATACCATTCGAGCCGCCGCGTCGTTTCGCGTATGTGTTACTATTTAGTCTGTGACCCTGGCAAAAACTTTCCGTGCAGTTTCACAGATGGACTAAATTTCCTGCAATTCGTTAGAACCTTTCAGGTGACTACAATTCCCCTGTCAATTCCAGGTTTCACAGAGCTGTGGCCTTCGTGTAACACATTCCGTTCCTGCATCATGTTGTTTGACTAGGTGTTCTGTGCTGGTGCTGGTACGCTGTGATGGCATGCGGACTAGCCTGTCAGGAGGGAAGGAGGTGAGAGGAAGGATAGGTTGTTGAGACAGAAGGATTGGTGCACCTGACTCGCTCATGCGTGCGCGATAAATCACGCGGCGGAGTGAATCACGTCGCTTGGTACGTCGAGGCACGACCAACACCGGCCGAGGTAATTGAATCCCCGCCGCGGGTTGGCTTGAGAAGGTGTGGGGGCAAGGGAGCTGGCCAATCTCTTAAACTCTTGTGTCTCAGGAGCATGAAAGTGGTTGGTTGTTCGGCACTGGTCGGGGAACTTCGCCAGGATTCGGGCCGCAAACCCCTCACACACCCCGTTGTGCGCACACCGCTCCCTTACTTTCGATGTTCCCAGCGACAATTATTTTAGGTTAGTTTAAATGCCAAAAAAAAAAAAGTGTTCTTAAGGATCCGCAGTTTCTGCTGTTTTCTACTATTTTACAGTGCATGTCACTGTCGTAATTTTTCTGAGCACGTAAAACTATTAAAACTGCAAATAAAACATGGATACAATTGCATATAAATACCTCCATTAATAACAATTTGCTGCAGGAAATTTTAATTTCTGACACATATTTGCTAACTTTGTCGCCCAGAATCTTCGTGGTTGACAACTGGTGACTTTGGAATTGTCAAACCAATATCTTGAAACATGCGTCATTATCGTTTACCAAATATTTGCAGGAATATAAACAAAGTTCTAACTGGAAGTGGCTGAAGCCTGCATAGTGAGCTACATGAAGTTAAATTTACTAGTGCTTTAATAAAGTCTACTTAGAGTACATGATACAGTGAAAATGGTTTAATTTACTACAAATTTTTTCAGACATGAAATTATACTGCCTCGTCTGAGTCCATTAATAAGAACTGCGCTAATTTTCATTATTAGCTAAAAAAAAAGTAGTAGTATTTACTGTCTTAAAAAAATTGTAAAAATTGAGAAAATCATTTTAAACCAAACTGCTAAACATGTTTTTGGTATCCGCTCTCGGTTAGGCGTAAACAATAATTAACACGGAAGCAACATAAACAGTTTAGAGTGGCCTTAGTATCACATAGCAGGTAAGTTAACCCTATACTGACAATATTCCTATTTCGGAATAATTTGCAGGTTTGTTGACTACAGCCTTTTGTACTATTCTTTGATTTTTTTTTTTGCTCATTTTCTCATGGTTATTCCTTTTATGTAACAGTTGGTTTTCTGCTACCAAGCAACATTCGTTAGCATATTTCCGTCAGAACACAGTAGTTATTAAAAAATTTATAATTGTGCTTAACATGTATTGTTAAGCGGAATACAAAATATACAAGTATGTGCGAAAATTTTTATTTTAAAAAGACAGAAGTATGAAAGCGTTAAACATGTACCAGTCAGTAGTACAATCAAAAGTACGTCAACATATACATGCAGCGTATTAACTGAGCGGATGACCACACTTATTTATTTTGAACACCTGTAAATTATACTAAAATTTTTAAGATAATTTTTAAATATTAAGATCTGCATCTGCAAATGTTTGTCAGGATAGAGTCCAGAGTTCAAGTTGTTTACGTTAATATTTTAATACGTGATGATAGTACCGTATATCAGACTTTTGATAGAATTGTTATCGTAACTATTCAGAACAACCAGCATTGGTAATAAATACATAAACTTAGGGACCCCTGTTTTTCGCGAAAAGAATTATGTCCCAGATTGTTTCAGTGCCTTATGTACATATCTACAATTCTGCTTCATGGTTATAAGTATAGATATGCAAATTTTGCGTCATTTTCTTACAGCTGATTAGACTCCAAGTGACTCGTTCGACGTCCTTTGCTGGCCGATATTGTCGTGACTTGCCGCGGAGAATACTTACACAGTAGAGAGGCCAATCTCTGTAAAGACGTAATACACGTCAATGACAACACATGAAAGTTCGTGGCCAATTGAATCGCAGATTATGCTCTGTTATATATAGGGATGTGAAGTTTAGCCTGCTACCGAATGATCACGCGAATTTTGCATGTCTTTCGTTATTATTAGCAGCGTGTCTTTGTGTATAGCCGTATATCATTTGTTTGAGCCAATTACAATACCGTTCCTGCAACACCACACGTCTGTGATTTGCCAGTAGAATCCCTAGGCTCGCGAGAGTTAAAGCAACCAATCACTGACCACGAAGCAGAACTACAGATGTGTAGTGACCCATGATTTTCGCGGAAAGAGTTTTGTCTCAGTATGTTTCAGTACCTTGTGTGCATATCTGCAGTTCGGTTTCAAGGTTATTGGCAGCGTATCTTTGTAAACAGTCGTGTCGTATTTCGTTTGACTGAGCCAATAACATTAAGGTAACTGAAGAACAACTCGTCATTGATTTGCTGGTAGAACAACGCGACTTGCGAGAGTCGAAACATCCAATTGCTAACCATGAAGATGAAGGGCGCCGTCTACCCGCGCGTGAGGGGCTCAAAAACGACGGAGCAGTAAGGTCGACCTTGAAGCACACATCAAATGCCGCGTCGCCTCAACGAGCCAAGCGCTGAACTAGCGTGCAAGCTTCCTACGGGACTTTCAGCGGTGACCATATAATTTTATCTTACACGACGAAAGGTAAAGAGTCGCTCTACAGGTCTATAATATTCAGAATATCGTAAAAAGTATTACTCTTACATAAAAATCAGCGTCAAAAGTCCCGATTCGGTCACTTTCACACTAAAAAAAAATACTTGTTAGGAACGATAACAGTTATGGGAAAATTATATACCTAACCGCGTGACAACATGTTGTATGGTTTTCGAATGAAATCAGGATTGTTAAAGGTCTGCGCGCCTCTTCACGATTCTAGTAGACGGCGCCCTGAACGGCAGATGTGTACGTAAGACACTGAAACCAACTGGGGCAAAACTCTTTTCGTGAAAATCAGGGGTCCCTACAGATGTGTAAGTAAGGCAATGAAACTAAGTAGGGCAAAATTCTTTTCGTGATGAACAGGGTTCCCTACACACTTGTTTATCGCGGTAAATCGTGCGGTTTGCTAGACTTTAACGTAATGTGTGTACCACTGAGGTTCTTATTGTGTTTTAGGCGAACTCTCATTTGAACAGGCTAGTGCTAACTCTAGCGCGCCTCTACTGGAGGTTTGTGATTCGTGTAACCAACCACGTGACTCAACCTTCTTCCAAACATACAAAGTTGAGACTGCTACACGGTTTTGCAAAACACGAGGTCACGATATATTCTCACGATTTTTCAGTTCCTCTAATAATAATGTTTTAATGTCTGCATGTACACAGAAAAAAAAAAAACAGTTTTGTGGTGGTTACAAATTATATTGCCAATATGTACATGAGAATTTTTTTGCAGTAGTTGCAACATTTTTTTTTTTCTGTCAGTGGAGAATTTTATTAGGGCCGCAAAACAAATTTGTGGTTACAGCAAGAAACATTTTATGAGGTCCGTAATGTCAAAATAATTTGTGATGGCCGTATAGTTGTTTTTCATTGTACACATTAAAATATTTATCTGATGGTTTGTACATTTCCTGCATATAGACCCTACGCAAAGATTTTGGTGACAGTCAGAAAATTTTACTTACTGAAAACAGAAATTTTACAGCCACCAGTTGGCAACCATGCGTGCCGCATCAGTCGTCAAAATCCGGTAGGTGTGTCAGTTCGTGCAGTCGCAAATTGAATCGAGAGGTGAGGTACCCCCCTCCCCCCTTCCCTTCGCGTCTTTCCTCGACAGGAAACTCTGAAGAAAACTAGATGCCGTGCCAAATGGGCGGTAACCGGAGAACAGTCCTGGGTCATCAGACGGCTCTCTGAACTCTCTCTCTCTCTCTCTCTCTCTCTCTCTCTACCTACCTATCTCTCTCACTTCACTCCCTCCTCCCCACCCCCGTCACTCTATCACCGGTCTCTTAATCTAAATATTTTAAGAACCATTGGTTATGTTAAAACATTAGTAGCAGTAAGTCTATGTTGCTGGTATCTGCCTATCAGACTGTTTGGCGTAGAGAGCAGTATCAACAGAACAAGTCATTGTGGTGCTGTTTGAGATTGTTTACTTTACTGGAAACGTATTTTCTTCTGCAGTACACATTATTAGAGACACTGGAAAATCGCGAAAATGTTTTACATAGTCTCCAATGAACTGTAATATCTCAATCGTGACACGTGTGAGCAGTTTTCTGGTGAATCACACACACTCTGTGTTAAAACTGTACAGTTCTAATTGGGTCTGTTGAAGAGGGACACAGCTGCTTCATATAAACGATAGCCAATATAGGTGCAAAACCTTCAAAGCTATACACAGCGTGTTGGAGTCTAGCAAACAATAAACTTTTCCCGCGATTTACCAGTGTCTCTACACATTATTCTTCCCTCTGTAACACGCATCGTTGTTTTTTTTTCGCATAACGTATTGCTAATTCTGCAGAGCAATACATAGTTTATTTATAATACACGTAGTATAGTCTTGAGAACACAATTTTATTTATTTTATGCAACTGTTTGTACTGTCGCAAAAAATAAAAAAACAGGCATTTTTATACATACGCATGATTGATGGACTACAATCTTTGGCATTACCTTTTTTAATGCTTTATTCGATCATAGTTATGTATACAACTTATCTATTGTTTAAATAGTGGTGACGGACGACTGTAATTTAAATATTCTAGACCCAGTAAATTTAAAATTAGTTATTATTTCGTTAAATATCAGCCATTTTTAATTAAAGGAAAATTTCACGAGTTCAATGCACCTGCATGTTCAAATCAACTTTCTTATGTTTACTTAATCCCTGTTTATTCGCTCGTCGTACGCTGTTCCAGTGAGGTACAGCTAACAGACTGAATTTCTGAGTTTTCGTATACACCGGGCAGTGGAATCTAACATACAAGTAATAAAATCTTTCCGTAGGTACTGTTCACGAACATTTTAGGACAGCGTTTGGCATTAACACTATAAATACCAGAGATTAGAGAAACATACAGATGGAGCATAAGGTATGTTCAAGGGCGAGGGGTGTGAAGTCTTGAGACGGACGGGGAGGACCCCATCCGCCATATTGGAACCTGAAAAATGTTGTTTATTACCATAGCAACGAGCATAATGCGACTGTGGGTTGGCCAACCATAACCTCGTTGCTCAATACATCTACAGCACGGCCGTAGAAAAACATGTCTGGACACTCGCCTGGATATTTGACCCCCTTGTTGTTTGGCTGTAGTTCACCAAGTTACCGAGAATATTGTGTTTTATTGGCGCTGATGTTACGGCAGTCGGACTAAACTCCGCCCACTTCCTTTCCGCTAAGATAAACCATTTATCAAAACGTATTTTTTTATCAATTTATGAAATACTTTCTTCGCTCACAAATTTCACAAAAACGCTCCAGCAATATTTATTTTCTTTATAAATTTAACAATGGAAAAAAGTGGACGGTGTTTTGAGTCCGACTGCCCGGATTACAGCGCCAAAAGTACGACATTCTCGGTAACTTGACGAACTACAGCCAAACAACAAGGGGGTTAAGCAAAATACACTGGTAGATAGGCGAGTGTCCAGACCTGTTCTACGACCGTGATCTACAGGAAAAGCTGATTGCACTCCGCCATGTTGCGACATGAACTGACCAAGTCAGCTTGACCTCAGTATCGACTGCTAAAGCTCCAGCTGTACTTTTCTCTTATCTCTGATGAATACGAGTAAATAGTTAAAATCAGTGAAATATTAGCCACTGAAATTCAAGTAAACAACTTGTTTCTGACTGAAGAACTTGGAGAATTCGCTGAAAATCAGTTAACAGGCTGGTGATAATTCACTGAGGGCCATATCTATATACCTCTTTCGAATGACAACCAACTTCTCACCAAAGATTTCTCTATGGGCATAGCAGTTAGTTGTCATTCGAAAGAGGTTTATAATATCGGCCCTGATAGTATATGTAAATCAATTTCAAATCAGTACCACGTAGTCACTGAAACAATCATTATTGTTTCACTAATTCATGTTGCTCTTTTTTGACCGAAACGACTGGAATTTCATCAAAGTGGTGTATTTCTCACAGATTCAAGTTTAGTGTGAAGTTGGTATGGCAAAAGTTAAAATACGAGAAATTTTATTTCAAGCACCTAAGATGATAACAGGAAGCCGTAAAGCATGATTCTTAAAAATCGTGTCCCTGATTGGCATTTTTTTTTTCTTAGGCACTGACGCCGAGGGCAAGAAATCCAATTAACGCGGCAGGCACAGGGGACTTCCCCTTCCTCCGGGCCACACGCGAACCCCAGAAAGTACACCTGGCAGGTTTTTACTAATTAACTGGCGCATTTAGAACGCGGGTCGAGCCGCAGAGCCTCGATTGGACTCGGCGGGGAAAGCCCACGATGATTCGCGTCGCTCGACGTGTATCTGGGCGGTGCGGCGTTGCAGGAGAGATTTCTCCGCGTCTCGGCGCAGCAGGGGTGCTAACTATGACGGTGTATGACGCCGTGGGAGAGATGCTGCATCGTCGATCGATACATACGTCCCCTCTCACACTTTACCATTCTCCATTTCACGACTATAATCACCGCTCTACAGTGTGCACCACCTAAGTTGGCTGGTGGCGAGCGGGTGGGTTCTTGCATCTAATATGCTATTGTTTCTTAGTAGAACGTATTTACTATACTCGGGGTCATTGTTTTCATCCCGGGGTTTACTATGTGTTCATGCCATGGCATGATGTTCGGATTTCGGGAATGTCACACTATTATCAGGTGCTGCCGCGCGCCAACTAATGTGGCACGCACTGTACCTTTCCTGGTCCCGTCGAAAGAATGCAAGACCAATGCTGATGGTCTATCTATATGTGTGATCAAATTGAAAGGCGTTATATTGCATCCCGTATAATGCAATGTTCTATAGCAACGCTTCTTCGTTAAAAAGAATCGTCCCACCCCCTGCTTATGTTCACATCTCCTTATCTTCGCCTGTAGTATGTCAGCTTTCAATTTGGTCATGTAACAAAAATAGCGTAACAGTCTTGTTCTTTTAAAAACGTCTTTGGCCCGGTCACACAGGAGCCACTAATATTGCCTGAACCACAGATCTTTGTTTCTAGGACTCAAGGTGTTTCCTTAGACTGCGGTTATGTGTGTAGGTCACAAATTCTGCACTTTTATAATTTCCGTAAATTCAAGAAAATATTTACAGGAAAGTTCTGTAACTGTACGGAAGTAGCTTCCGATTTTTTTTTACGGATGTATGTCCGTATTGTCAGTTTACGGATGTTTGACCGTAACTTTCCATAAATCCATGGAAATATGTTTCTACAATGTTGTATAGCATATTTTATCGTGTTTCTTAAAAAAATGCTGGTGTTAATGATCACTACGACGCCTAGAGTTAATACGCATGCACACTGGTGCTCAAGAAAGAGAAGAGATGCGGAGCGACGAGCAATACAAACAAAGGGGGAGTCATATAAGCCAAAGGCCAATTGCGAAAGTGACGCAAACTTACAGTTTACGGAATTCTAGCTTATGCCTAACTGAAAACGCGAATTTTTCAGGTCTCTAGTTACAATCATTGTTAAATACACATGAACAAGACAACATTGTTTGGTAGAGTTGTTGATCTACTTTAGGGTAGTTTTAAAATTGAATGGAAACATTCTGAAGTAAAATCAGGCAAACTTCAGAAATGTATTGAAGGCAAACTTGAGGTCTGATTTGCTGATTAGCAAAAAAAAAAAAACTTTGCGTGGAGCTGCTGTGTTAAGAGAATTGCTTGATCGAGCTTAGAACACTGTCACAAATACATTTAAAAAATATACGTTTACAGGTAAAACCAGAGAAAATTTCTGAGTAGCCTAAATAAAAATAATAATATTTTTAAGAAAATTATTGATATCACAAAAAAAAATTATTTTGTGTCATCGATATCAATCACACGTCATAATTTCATTTTAAAATGTGCCCTATACATTATACAACATTAAGCGAGAACAGAGCAGTGACTGGACCCAATGGTGGGAGATAACAGGAGAAAACCACCAGTCAAGGGCAACACATACATCCCGCAGGCTAAAATATGGAACCGTAGCAAGAGGCAAGTGATTGAACGACAAACACCGTAGTGGTCATTGTAAGTTCAAAGTTTGTAGGGAACATCCATTAACAGTTCTATGAATTTTGTCGTACCAGACGACTGAGTAACTCATCTAATTAGATGCAATTATATCGCCTTTGAAATAGAATATTCGAGCACGTTCTGCACTTCTGATGGCGGTGATCGTTAGAGAAATGACTGGCCAGGACGAAATTTAATTTGTCCGATGTTAAACGATAATGATAGGGTGAGAATGAATTTCACAAACTTGGACTGAATATTGAGCAGCAACTTTTGTTTATAATAGGAAAACTACTTCAGTAAATCAATTTCAATCAGTATACGTAACTTTTCATTTCTAAAAAATGAAGACTTTGAAACTTTTTCTAGTCCTTCACATGCACGCTTGATTTAGTTCGACATCCAAAATAATTTCATTCGGGATTGCTATACCTAACTTTATATTAGAGAGTTAAGTGCAGAATGCAATTTATAAACAGATACACCTTGAAATCAGTGTATAACTAGGAACATATTTGGCTGCTCTAATATTGCGAGTTCTTAAGAAAAACTTTCCATTTAATTACCACTATAGTAAACTAGCAATGCAGTGACTGTTCAAAGATATTATGATAGAATTAAACTGCAAAATCCGCAAGCTGGTTTTCAAAAGGAAAGTACGTAATGTAATGGAAAGTATCTTGGAGTGACACCTTCATTTTAGTGTCAGTACTGAAAATTATGGAAATTTAACAGTTAATAACTGGTGGCAACAAACAGACTTGCATTAAAATCGCCATTAGCACAACGGACGTAAAGAATAATACAACCAATCTCCATCCCCGACTTCCACATATATTCTAGGTTAACAGCGTACTTAAAAATCGATGCACGTAAATACTTGTTTTATTTCTCTTTAGTTACCGTGTCTTTCAAGGTAGATACTTAATTCTTCTTTCAACGATTACCTATGAGAGTTTACGCCCAGCTGTAAATGTCAACACCCACCGATAACATCTGACATATAGAAATAACCTGTCTGCTGCACATTTGTAATATAACCTAGGTTAGACTACTAAACGGGACCGAGTTAATGTGTTAAACAGGACTCGAGAGGGAGAAAAGGTTTGCGAGAAAGTCGGTAATAACTTTCATTGACATCAAAAAGTAGTATTAAAATGGCCAATCTCTTTTCTCCAGAATATTTACTGCTAAGTAAGAGCGAATGATATTTAGTTCTCTTGGAGAGGAAGAAAATAGCAACGCGAAAGCTGACAAAAAAATCGGTAATTCAGTCAAGATTTTCTCTTCGAAACAAAGTTTTGCAGGTTTTATCTGCTACAAACCCAATCCAAGCGCCAAGACGTTAGTGTCAGACACGTAAACAAATAAGCAACTACAAAACATATAAACATATTTATTTTCTCAGAATAACACCTTCTGTTTTACACAAAATACTATTCTGATATAAAAAGAGCTAGGTTAACAATAACGCCTTTTTGTGAGTAAAACTACGAAATGTACACAGCAATATACTTTTCACTTAAAGAAAAAATATATTATTGTGTGAGTCTGTAATTTTTATACTTGTAAAATTGACGTACTTTTTTGTAATTTATTTCAGCGAATGATTTGGCCAATCTTGCATTTCATATCAAGTAAGCTCTTGTTACTTTAGCGTGTTCTGAACCTGGTAAACAACCTGCTGTTAGCCTACTATTCGTGCTTTGAATTGTTGGATGTATTCGATTCGCCAGTTTGGCAGACATGTGTTTCACTTGGCGTAAGGTACTCTCCTCACGTGAAGAAAATGGTATACTCGTAGTTGTTATTTCATCTTCAACGTTACGTGGCTCTTCTTGTGCGGTGAGCTTTCACTAGAGAATTATGATCTAGTATCATCGGTGAAGATTCTAAACCTCGCTATGTCAGAACTGTTAAGAAGGGACATTCAAATATTGCGTTATGATATGTTTAATTTTTAAATGTGTAGTTTTATGATTTTACAAAATATTGTCCAAATCTTACACATTACGTTAACTTATCACAAATAAAATATTTTCCGGTTCAATATAGCGATTTGACTTTTTTCGTTACTTGTCAGAAGAAAAAACTTTTCAAATGATACAAATGAAAGTAAATGTATTAAGGTACATGATGACACCTTTGTAATTCCACGGAATGTATTTTGTATTAAAAACAAATTCTTGGATATTCCTACTTTTTGACATATTTCTGAGCACCTGTATTTTAGAAAATAATAATTAATACGTGAAATAACGAAGGCGTCATTTTGTAGCAAAACCCATTTATTTCCAATCTAAGTTATTTCATTCGTAACGTTTGAATAGTTTTCATATTGGGTAAGTAGCGAAAATATTCAAAAAGCTACTCGAGCAGTCCAGTTCCAAAATTCCCCTTGTCTACTTTCGCTAAAACTGCGCAAATCGCGAAAAACTGATTTGCGAGCCCATTTGTGACATGGCCAAAGCAGTTTTTCAAAGTGTTTCTGTTATTGAATAAGGCGAGTTTTGGGAACTATCATCACGTCAACTTTAGCACACGTTTAAAAGCTACACAAAACTGTTCAGAACTTGTTTTTCCTTGTTGATGGACAAGACGAGTTTTGGAACTGGACTACTCTACTTGCGAAAACTAAAGAACCAAAAAATATGTCAAATATATGAAAGTGCTATCAATGTAATGTGTAAGAGCAGGACATTGTTTAGTACAGTTATAAATGTAGTAATTTTCCAGTGTCGAGTGCCGTTTAGTCACTGTGTGTTCATCTGACTACGACTGTCGGCCAGCAGCGTGTGTGGCACGCCTACAAGACACATCCAACCAATGATTAGGGACATTAGTTCATCGTGGGAAAAAATAGTGTTTCAAGGCTTCAGTTGACATGTCCATAACTAGGGACCCTTGTTTTACGAGGAAAGATTTTTGCTTCAATTTATTTCGATGGCTTACGTGCACATCTGCAGTTCTGCTTCGTGGTCAGTGATTGGATATTTTAACTGTTTCGAGCCTTGGGATTCTACTAGCAAATCACAGACGTGCGGTGCTGCACGAACATTATTGTAATTGGCTCAGTCAAATAAGATATGGCTCTTCCCATAGAGAAGCTGCCCATATTCATGAAGCAGAATTGCATGTGTGCACGTAAAGTACTGAAACAAAGTGGGGTAATATTCTTTTCGCGAAAAACAGGGGTCCCTATATCCATAACTGACGTCCTTCTATTGTTATTGGTGTGTAACTATCACTGTAAAAAACTTCCTGGAATGTTTAGGAAGTTATTATCCCAGACGCAGTATGGGACAGTTACAATATATTTCCCTGTTGTAAATATGCAAACTTTTACAATTGTTACAATACAAGTCTGGTAACTTTAGTATGCATTTGACTGTTTTGTAAAAAGGTTTAGGAGAGCTACCATGGATGTCTAGGAAACAATTCTACCATACCTACTTTCTTAGCGCTCCTATACGCACGTTTGGTAAATTTACAAACTATTTTTTAGAGTGTATTTGACTGGACCAATTATATAGCTGGTGCCCCGCTACTGAATATTTCTGATTCGTAGGGCCCTAGGTTTTTGGTGGAAAAATTATGCAACAGTTTGTTTAAATGCCTTAAACCATGGCCGTCTTTAGTGGAAGGCCGGAGTCTTGAATGTGGCAACGCTGCATCGGAGGCCTACTGCCGGTCGCTCATTGGCTGCCCTAGTCAGTGTAGACGTGTACACCCCACTAAAACTGCATATATACACGTTGCAGAGACTAGGGCAGTCAAGTGACAGGCAGCGGGTCCCCGATGCAACTTTGCATCGGTCAAGAATCCGGCCTTCTACTAAAGACGGCCATGCGTCATGGTCAGTGATTGGCTGTTTTTAACTCACAGTGTCTAGGGTTCTACCCGCAAATCACAGACGTCGCAGTTACATTGTTACTGTTGGCACAGTCAACTGAGCCACGTCTGTGTAATTATACATTCTGCCAATAACCATGAAGCACAGTTGCGGATATGCACGTGACACATTGAAACAAACTGTTGCAGAATTCTTTTCACTAAAAATCGTGGGCTCTAGTGATTCGTGTTTGAACAGCTGCAAAAAATCTCCCAATATTACAAGGCGTAGAAAGTTACACTGTTGTGCAGAACATCATGACACTAAAGATTCTAGCGACGTTCTGTTGTCTTTACCAGTAATAAGGCCAATCATACAGTCCCTACCACAGTCATGTAACATAGCTACACAAAGACACGAAGGCCTTGAGTTAACAACATCATTACAGAATACTTATAAAGACAGAAGCGATATAGCTACGGCCATGAACTTTCCGCGAAAAGAATTTTGTCTCACTATGTTTCAATGCCTTACGCGCACATCCTCCGTTATGCTTCGTAGTTATTGGCAGAGTGAAGTGACGTCTCTCGTTTGACTGTGCAGTCAATATAAGGTTACAGCCACACTTTGATGAAATTCCAGTAGTTTCGGTTTAAAATAAGTTACTGAAGTTAATGAAATCGAGCTGATTTTTTCAGTACCTACATTATAATGAATTAAGTGTTATTTCCACTTATTCTCAATGAATTTCATCTGCCTGTTAACTAATTTTCAATTAATCATATAAGTACATCAGAACCATTATTTACTGATTCAGTGATAAATATTTTATTGTAAACACTGATACGCATTTACAGTGTGTAAATCGTGTAGTTGCCTGTACGGTTACATGGAGAATACAAGATTGTTATTATAGCTTATGCCAGAATTGTACGGTTACATGGAGAATACAAGATTGTTATTATAGCTTATGCCAGAATTGTACGGTTACATGGAGAATACAAGATTGTTATTATAGCTTATGCCAGAATTGTACGGTTACATGGAGAATACAAGATTGTTATTATAGCTTATGCC
>PNEQ01047011.1:0-25511 GCA_003012365.1 Medauroidea extradentata | reverse complement strand
AAACTATCACGTAAAAAAGGAAAAGTGGCCTTCACAGCAGAAAAAAGTGCAGGTTGTGAAGAGAGAAGTTTAATACTGTATCATACTCAGAACATTTTCACTGACTTTCTACTCTCTTAGGGTCATTTTCCCTGACTCACAGGGTTTCAAAACATGTTTCCCTGACTTTCCCTGACCACATTAATTTTCCCTGACTTTCGCTGACTTTCCCTGACTTTCCAGGTCTGTGGGAACCCAGTTCGAAGTCGTGATGGCTCACCAAGTACTGCGCAGCACCCTGAATGCACCACCATCTTCACTCTTGAGGTTTTCGGTTCCACTCCCGTCGCGCACCTTCTTGTTTTCCGCCGACCCGCTGCAGCGGTCCTCTTGTTTCGTCCATTACCGCTCCGAAGGCATGTGCCTGCAGCCTCACAGTAGACTCCGACGTCACCAAGATGTCTTCACTAGTCTCTCCCCACAAGCATAGAACCTTCTCCTTGCACGACCAACAGCGAACTCTCCTAAGTTGCCAGTGACTGCTCTTGCCGATATGATACCTCTAGTGTTGTTCTACACAGCACACCAAATTTCTGTAGCAAGCCAAAACCTTCTTCACTGCTGCCGCCGGTACAACACCTCAAGTGTTACCTGTACCTTCTGCAGGCCGCTGATGTTACTCAGCCTCGACACCGACCACCACCGCCGTGATGTCATCCTCGAGACGCAACACCTTGTCAGCTCTGCCGTACAGACACAACACCCCTAGTGTTGTCTGTCTCTTCTGCAGGCCGCTGATGTTACTCAGCCTTGACACCGACCATCGCCGCCATGTTGCCATTCTTAAGACGCTACATCTTGTCAGCTCAGCCACCCCGACACAACACCCCAAGGGTTGTCTCCCTTCTGCAGGCCGCTGATGTTACTCAGCCTCGACACCAACTACTGCCGCCATGTTGCCATCCTCGAGATGCCACACCATGTCATCAGATCCGCCGCGCCGACAAAACACCCCAAGGGTGGTCTTCTCTGCAGCCCATCACTTCTCACGACGGCCGTCGACGCCACTGGGGCGCTGACGGCGATGCCGACCCACACCACACTCGGGTCTCACTTCACACTTTAGAAGACTTCAAAAGATATGACTCTACAAGACTCCCAGGGGATTTTTCAAGACTGCACATGACTAGACTGCCTCTGTTTCGCAGTTTCGGGCATTTTTACGGCCCAGTTAGTGACATCAATCGGCGGTGCAACATGATGACCAGAGGTTTAAAAATAGATATTACATCACTCATACGTGCCAAGAGTCATGTACGCAAAGGTGTCATCCTAATATCGTCTTGGGCGTATCGCAGCACCTCTGGAAAAACCCGTGACTGTGGTTGAATCATCAAGCTGTCCATCTATCATGATGGAACGGGCCTGCTACCAGGCCAACATACAACACTACTGTTGTGTCGAAAATGAGTCATATGAATATGGATACATGACCAAAATTTTTGATGCAATTCTTCGTCAAACAGTACACATGACTCCAATGATTCTTAGGGAAATCTCATTTATGTTTTAAAACATCACACATGCATTCCTGAAAACAAAATTGCGCTGGGTGTCCTGAAGATGTGTCCGAAAAGCTGAACACTTAAACACCTCAGACACTGAACGGTCCAGGATTTTTAACTGTACAGAGAAAAACGCAAACACGTGTGCATTTTATGTAAAAATGGTACATAGATATGTGTAAAAGTTTATATTATGGGCCGGTATTTATAGTGGCTTGCTACGACACCAAGAACATTATCATGGATTGTCGACAATGCTGGTTAAAGCAAGCCGAAATTTCCAAGTGTTGCAGTAACATTCAATCATGTCCGAGCTGAATGTCTGTCAAGAATGATTGACAGGTGTCCAATCAGTTTGAAGGCATGTGACGTTTGCGCAGGCACGAGCGGCCCACGTCGTTGGGGCAGGATGATGGGCAGGGGGTGGAGAGGCGCAGCCCAGCCCGCCACCTCGTCGCCGGGACTGAGTAAGCGAGCAGAAGAGTGGGAGGTGGCACGGCTCATCAGGTCGCTCAGTCCGATGTCGTCGAAAGCGCTGGCACGTTACAACATGAGGGAAACAGTGTAATTTCCCTGCTACGCTTGTTGAAATTATACACATCTTAAAAGAGAGCCTATAGAGATTTCCAATTGTCAGAACATTTTGTCAACTTTTATTTGAACTTTGCTACATTCAGTAGGGCTACTTCCTTTCTGTGTTATTTACAACCAATACTTCACATATAAGTTATTTGTTCCACCATGTGAATGTCTGCATACAATGGGGGTGATATATAGACTGTAACGATTTTAATAAACTTGGGATGTAAGTCTTTGTCTTTGCTCATGTATGGTTCTTACCTTAAGGGTGCCATTTACCTAATGCTTTAAATATGTTGCAGTGTATTCGTAAACAGGTTTTTATTCTACGAGACATTTACACGTGTGTCCATTGTGCCAACGTAAGAAAGAAAACACACACCAGACAAGATCGGAACCTCATTGTTACATTCACTATGCTTATTAAAACACTGTTTCCATGCCCTCCAACATGGCTAAAAACGGCCTCTTCACACTGCTGTACTTCAAAATGTACTAACAGTATATATGTTTAACTCAGACAGTAACGTGCGATGAACTTTGCTACATTCTTTCCTCCACTAAAATTATATGGTTACCGCTTATGTCCCAAAAACAGTTCGGCGGAAAGCTTGTGCGCTATTTTAGAGCTTGATTGTTTCAGGCGATGCGGCATTTGAGGTGCGTTTCAAGGTAGTAATTATGTCTTCGTCATTTCTGTGACTCTAACACGCAGGTAGGCGGCGCCCTTAATACGGCTTTGATACTGAGGTCGGATACATTGTTACCGACGTAATATACGGGTACATCATACAGGTTTATACAGCATAAACATATGCAGATATGCACAGGAGAAGTGATACGACTAGTGACACACTTTGTTTATTTAGCTTATGACATGACACATTGAAATCAAGATGTTAACAACAGGACGCGAAATAATGCAAATATTGACGAGGCTACTAAAATCACCCGCATATGGCAGGAATGGAGGCGGGAGATTTGGCAAAGAAACTTCTAAAGGTGTATAAGTAATAGTGATTGTTACATCGCTCAATTTTAGTAGTCACGTGGATATCATTGCTGTCTGAAGTGAAGAACAGTTCTGTATAACTAAAATTAGTCTTTACATAATGAAGTAGTGTCATTATTCTTGTGATATGTCACACCAACTAACATATATCCAGCAATTTTTCCTCTCATCTAAAGCTACGTTTGTTCTTTAGTATGACTTTCTTGTATTGGAAGGACGTGAATCTCTTTTTGTTTAAGACATTGTGGGAAACATTCACTCTTATATCTACTTACTGTATAATTTCTATATTGAATTTGCATATCGTATGATTGGTCTCACGATTCTTGTATTAGGGTTCTCAGAAAGACTATTTTCAAAAGTTGTTTAGCTCGTTTGGAATCCATGTATACGGAGTATCCAGGAAATCATAAAAATACTTTTAACTACGTACCTGGTTATCAAAATATTTTGCGGTTTTATATCATTACTCAGGGTACACCACGTGGAAGCGAGTTATAATTGCACCTACTTAGTGTCGATACTCTAAAACTTCAAGGTATTTCATGTGTTGCGTAGTCTTTGGTAAATTTTTCTTTACTTTATAAACAAATATATAACTGTAAACCAAATTTATTGAAAATATTTTTGAAGAAACATAATACCTTTAATGTTATTTTCTCTAACAGAATAAACAGCATTCTTCCATTTTTAACAATTATAATTTTGTTATGGGCATTCAAGAATTCGCCCGTATAAATTTCAAATTCACTGACATAAAAATTAACATATGTAGTTTGTGATAAATAGTGAATAAACCCTGTGGTTCTGAAGTACAGAGGCTCTCTCTCCTATCTCTCTCTGGTTAAAAGATGCGACGTTTTGGTGACACCAGGAAAGAGTTGTCGAGAGCCATCCATCAGCTCGTGACATAAGGATGGGGGGACAAGACTGACTCTCTGGACTGTGAAAAATGCCCGAGCAGAACTTATTGTCTGGTGTGAGAAGAAGGCTAGCCCTGGACCCTACATGGCGTAACTGACCCTCTGCTCAACCCCACCCCCTTTCCCCTGCCTTTATAGACGCAAAACGAGCAGGGCAACACCAAGGGGAAAGAAACGGCCAATCAGGGGCCGAGCTGGCCATACAATGTAAAATATTTATTAAGTAATGTAAAGGGTTTATATTTAAATTTTGTGATAAGTATACATAAACTGAGTGTTTTAAATAATTATGTAAATGAAAAGAAAGAAAAAAATAATGTCGGTGCCGTCAAGAGTCGGAAGGCAAAAATGGGGGGCGTGGCCAGGTTAGGCGCGTGGAGGTGCAAGTTGCCAGCAGAGACGCGTTTTTTTTTTTTTTACGAATTCCCTCCTGGAAGCCCGACGTGGGCAGACGCGGGCGACGTCGGAGTGCTAATATTTAGCTGAGGATATTTTTTTTGTATTAAGGACCTGTCTTGGACGGTGGGCAAATGCGAGACGACGTCGGCGTGATTATGCTTAGCTGAGGACGACATTCATCTTGAGAGCCCGGTGTGGGCAGACGCGGGACGATGTCGTGGAACTTATGCCGAGCCGAGAACACTTTTTTGTGTATTAAGTTTGACTCTGTCTTGAGAACCCAGTTTGAGCAGACGCGGGACTCCGTCGGAGTGATAGTTCTTAGCTGAGGACATTTGTTTTATTAAGTTACTCCACCTTGGTAGCCCTGTGTGGGCACACGAGGGACGACCACGTGATATCCCGAGGTTGTATTGATAATAAGTTGTCAGTACTAAAGGACGTACGGCCACGCTTCCGAAAGCCGAAATTTTTCCGACCCCAGGTAAGCGCGAATGAAAGAAAGAACTTTGTTTTAATGGAGATAACGCCTTTACGATAAATCCATGTATATATAACGTCCTAGTTTCAAAACGGCTATAACCTAGCATCTCGAGTGGAGAAAGGGACCATAGCAATTTTAAGAACAATCGCTATAATACCTTTATGGGCAAGCTAGTGTGAGACTGCAGCGGTCGAACGCTCACACGTATACGAAATATCTTCTTATTGACCAAAACAATTCGAAAACATTTTTCTATATTTATCTCATATGGGTTTTAAATCAGTTACCTTGTACCGCAATCAACTCATTTAAAACCAAACTACCAAACAAGATACAATGTCTGTGACATGGCTGTATTGTAAACAATCAAAATCTTAAGCGGTTCAAATTAGAATTTTATTTAAGTTAAAACAAATATTATAATTGCTTTGTGAAGAATCTAGGCGTTATTTTACAGTATTCCGTAATTTAATACAAATTATTAAATTTGCTAATTGTGTTACGTGAAAACAGAATCTGAAAACTACGCAAAGTATTTACGCTTGAGTGTTTATAAATTCCCAAATATTTTATGTTTACAGGCATTCGGAGTGCTTGAATTTTCGAAGATAGGAAATAAAAAACAACGAAATGTTTGTAAAAAGAGTGTACGGCTTCGCTTTCGTACCCCTCCAGCAACTGTCTCCAGCTGGAGACAGGAACTCTGGAAGTGTGTGTATAAGAGTCTTCGCAACTAGGGTTACCACATTCATCTCGCAACATAGGTAATTACACTAAAATAGATGATAATAAAAATTATTCCAATGTGTAAATTAATTATCACGAGCTATTTTCATATAAATAACCAATTCGAATTCATGTAAAATAACACTTTCAATTTCAAATAACACATACTTCTCATACACATAACCATAAACATACAATATCAAAGAAGACAACAAAATATGATTATGTGAATAGACAAGTGCATGCAACCAACACATGTATTGTGTGTGACAGCAGCTTCGTTAAGATTAATTTAGCATGCAGTTGTGAACTAACAGAAAATATTTACTGTAGCTTAATGCATGTCCTTTTACCGTACATCTGGTAATCTTATACGCTACCAGTTGTTTTTGAATCTACTGTCTGCGTGATGCCATTTCTAATAAAAAGCAAAACAACATTTGGCCTAGGATGAATTATGGAAATGTTTCTAGGAATGGCTTAGTATTTGTAATATTACTACTACAATGTTTTTTTTTTTGGCATATATAATGGCGAATTCTGCTCTGGCGATGTGCTTCAATGACTTCCTCCTACACTGGATGAAACCACTATCTAATTTAAAAATAAATTTCTCAGTTACACTACATGGTGCATCTCACAAAAATGCCGCACTGATTTTTCTAAAGTAAAAAAGTAATATTTTTAAAACATCACAATATAATTGCCACACATTTGTGCAGAATGTTTTGTGCCACGCAGTGCGTATACCTCTGATAATACAAAGATGGTTGTTTGTAAACAATTATTATAATTATAAATTTATCTCCTAAATATAAGTGATCAAAGATTGCTAGAGCCCACGATTTTTGTTGAAAAATATTCTGCAACAGTTTGTTTCAATAGCTTACGTGCACATCTGCAGGTCTGCTTCTTGATTGTTTGCAGAATGTAGGCGTGGTTCATTTGACTGTGCAAATAGGAACAAGGTTACTGCGACACCACACGTCTGTGATTTGCGGGTAGAATCGTAGACGGTGAGAGTTATAAACGTCCAATCACTGACCGTGAAGCATAGCTGAATATGTGCACACAAGGCATTGACACAAATTGTTGCAGATTATTATTTTCACCGAAAATCGTGGGTACTAAAGATTGCACATATTATGTATTATTATTACTTTTACACAAAGAACCTGTAGTTCAAGTATTACATTTATTTATTTGTGATGTATATTTGTAGATACAAAATTTTTTGATGAAATAAATTGTCTTATTTTAAGAATAAAATAAATTCGCAATAGCTACATAGAAACTCGGAGAAAAATATAACTGAATATTAGGTATCAGACCTTTAATATTCAAACATTCGAAATATGGAAAAACTTCAATAAATAATTATAATATGTTTACAACATATAAAAATATAAAGTACACATGACCCATTAAAAATATTTTATTTTACTAATTAGTACTGCACATTGTTACAGGAATCATGAGCATCATTACTGAATTAATAACTTTTCTGCAAACGATACTTGTTAGTTAAATTATTTATGACTCTCATGGAAATTCTTGTACCATTAACCAGCATTAATTTAGCAGAAATGAAACGACTGTAAGTTTGTATAATAATTTAGTTATTTTTAAAATAGTTACATAAAATGAATATAAATTGAAAATTTTGTTGCAAAACATATATGAAGAGCACTACAATCGTCATTCCCCCCTTTTTTTCTTCTTTTCGTCGCAGTTAGCGTCCCCGCTGCTTTTTTCTCTGCCATAGTATCAAAGTTTGTATCATACCGCGATGAGGAGCCAACGTAAACAATTTATAATATCGAGTGAGTGAGAGATTTTGGTCATCAGTTTACATCGAGATCTTCAGCGCGGGTGAGGGGTGACATGAGGTGTTTATGGAGCAGGGCCAGAATGAAAAGGCGGCGGAAATGGGAGTTTCCCGATAAAACCCGCAGACCAACTGCATCGTCATGATTCCTACATTCGAAAATATGGTGACCGACCCCGTCGGGATTCGAACCCAGATCGCCTTGTTGGTGGGATGCGAATGATCTCACCATTCTGCCACCGCTGACCCAATAATATCGAGTAAGTACAGTTACAACCTATTACAATAGTCCTTTGCAGTCGTTTATCGAAGACTGTATATGTCTGATCACTAACCAGTAATTCTAAACTGTTCATTTTCTCACTAATAGCTTGCCTAGAACATACATGTGTAGGCTACCTCTGCGAACGTCAGTTGTCAACCATGCAAAGGCCCACGAGAAGGCAAGACTATAAGAAGGTGTGGTTGGGCCACAACTCCCTTCACCCACTATTTTTCTCGGCGCTTCTTTAGTTACGAAGACATTTTTTCTATTGGCAACTAATTTTTTTACAAAGGAAAAACCAGTTAAGTTTCTATGTTATGCACCCCCTCCCCCTTATATTAATAAGGGATTCATACTATCTAGTCACGGAACACAATTACATTCCCCATGTTTGAACAAAAAAAAATCTTTGTGAAATAATTTAGGTAAATAATATAGACTGTAGAGATACGTTACGACTGCTGTAAGCCAGTCTTTCTAAAAAATACAAATAAACTATAGTCCTCTCTCTAATGAGAGTATATCCTGCAACTGAAAAGGTAGTAAGTTTACTGTAAACTGTCTCATCTTGTGTAAAGCGTGCTGGCAGGTGCGAATGAATCACAGCCACGAGCGATGTGGTGTTCGTACACCACCAAACGAGAAAACAAGTTTTGATGAGGTTGATTTTACTAGTGTAAAGCAATGTTTTATAAAAAGAACATTTTAGCGCAAAGTAACAAGCGTTACATTAGAAACAATTCTGTTTGGTTTTATTAACACTCAATATACCTAATAAAGATTTTCCATGAGTCAGCATGCAAACTTATTGTGTAATTTGATACTTAGAACTTGTATAAATTTAAAGCTTATTTAAAGTGTGATTATCAAATTTATGCATACAAATGCAGGGGAAGTGTAATTTTGTTATTGAATTGCATGTAAACTAAATACTTAAGAACTGATAACATTTCGTTTACAAAGTTACATAAAATTGCGGAAAATTGTCTTTCAAGTCAATAAAACATCGAAATGTTTGCTGCATGATTTTACTTAGTAACTTTACAAATCATTATTATATCATCCCAATGAATCCATTACACTATGGTCTATTAGAAAACGAAGCACATATTTTACATAACCGAATGGCCTAAATCTGTGATTGTACACGCAAGCACACACACTTAAAACATTTTATACAATACAAAACGAAATTTATATTTAACTTTACAGAATACATGACCACAGTATGGTTCTTCGAATAATTTTTTAATTTAACCAATACAAGACAAGGAAGTTTAAAATGTATTATACAAAGTACAAGTTTACATATTACACTTAGTAGTTAAGACACCAAGGATCCAGGAACGTTATATAAATATATGTAGGGCTGTCTACGTCAATTCTTCTCACAACTGTACAATCACGATCTTCTTAATTAATACAATTTTTCTTAGTGAGTAAATATATTCAGAACTTTCATTCTGTTAATTAATCTTTTGATTTGATTACAAGCGACACAAAAAACGATTTCTGTTAGAAATACAAATACACTCAAAAGTGAACCAACAAACAAAATACTAAAGTAGTACTCTAAATGTTTCCATTCAAGTGGCATGGCGCCATCGCCTATAATAAATTTCTTCTTTTCAGTTTCAATGCCAGAGACAAAACCCCCAAAAAACTTATCAATTAAACCAATTTCCACCATTAAGCAGGCAACTGAGCTGATTTCTTCTAAAAAAGGGAAATTTTTTCGTGTTGGGACGACAAGCAATATTGACATTATATTTTGTTTCACGATATGAAGGAGTGGTCGATTGTCTTTGAAATTTTTTTGACGTGTTGTGTAATAACCGGCGAATGAGTACTCGGTTGTAGTACAACAGTTCTTGTAGGCTATAATTCTATCTATAGCATCGTGCAGTGTATCAATTAATATAAGATGTTCCCAAAAGTGCTGTGAAACTATGTCATCGCCATCTAAAGAATTAACAATCACCTCAACTTTATACTCTACTTCTTCGCTTTGATGCTTACAAACAATAATTTCCATACCACTCTTAAATAATTCATCTAAAGTGTCAATTTCTTCATGGTACTGAGGCACCATCATGTAACTATGAAACGAACCAGTGTAAGCGTTGTTAAATATGATGTTGAATATAATTAAAGATATTATAAACAGACGTAACGAGCTGGTTGTTGGATTGTAAAATACTGTTCCTACCTGCAATGCTCGGTACAACTCTAGGCTGTCAATCTGAGGAACGTGTGAACAAGATTGTGAAAGTTTAATTATGAGGCAAATGGTAGTTATCAATAAAATGAAAGATAAATACGCGATCCAGGTAGTCATGGTGAAAGGCAAAATGGCATTTTTCCATCGAGGAAGTTTTTCTGCAGCCGGCACTATAAACACTATCGGACTGATCAGGAACGGGTACGTGGATCCCTTGAGCTGGTCTGTTTCAACCAGTATTTCTGGATACACAAATGAGTCATTATTTTTGCCAAACGATTCTGGAAGAGACCATTCGGTCAAACCTGTGGAATTTTCAGAAACGTCTGTTATCAATGTAAAATTATGTTTTTTCGTTAGGACTTGAAATGCATCATAAAATATACCCTTATATGTGATTTTACCATCAGCAGATTCATCTTTGTAAACATAAGGATAGAAATGTGGTATGTAAACTTTAATGGGATACCCGTGTGCATCATGACGTGTTTCATCAAACACATCTAGACAATCGTCAGCTGAAGTCAAAGATCTTTGTGTAAACGAACCACCTCGTTTAAATGGGTTGAAGCTTAGTGTCCGTACATCTTCACGGACTAAATCAGAAGAAGGTAAATCATGTTTATAACTGAATAACGCAAAATTGTTTATTACTTCATATTTTGTCCAATATGTTTTCAGGATATCTTCTATCATTTGTGTTGAACCATGCACTTGTGTTGTCAGTACGAGCATGACATAGGCTTTGGGGTTCCACAACACACTTTGTGATACTTCAGCCCCAGTTTTAATGAAAAATTCATTTTCAACATTATCTGAAATAATTACGAACGTGCCACTTCCAAATGTTTTATTACTAGTTAAATCACATTGGTTGCTTATTACAACTGGGTTTATCGTATGTGTGTTTTGAAACATGTATTCTTGAATATTTTTTATAATGTTGTCAGTGATGCTTGACGATGCATTGTACGTACGGATGAAAATATATCTAAAACATCTTGAACATATATTGCTTAACAATAATCCTGCTGCGGAGGCGATATCTTTATTCATTGGCTGAATATTTCGTGCAACCTGCAATATCTTATTTTGTGCAGCCGACTGTAAGACAAATATCAACAAGATGGTTGCCGCTGTCTTCTTTACGTCAATGTCTCGGATCATAGTATTTACACCAATCACAGACCTGAAAAAACGAAACACAGAGTTAAATAATTTTCACAAATTTTTGGCATTATTGCACTGCCTGATGTTTCAGGAATGCCATAATTTTTATTTATGACCTAATTTTACTACAAAAAATAAATTTTCGTTTTGCCCCGACTATGACACTACATTCCAATTTATTTTCACAAATACAAATTATCATCGTTCAAATTACTTAAGAAAAATAATGAAATTGTAAGAGAGTGCTTCAATATGCATTAACATAAATGCATCAAGAAAAGTTAATTGTTCAAGAATGCACAAGTAACACTTGCACCTGAGCCTGAAATATCGTTAGATCCTTACGTATATAAATGCTATAAGAATGACGTTGTTCATAGCAATAAGGAGGTTATGTTAGCCAGTAATATTTCAATCACTGCTGCTACTCATCAGCATTCTTTCAGGACATACCACCAAATGTAAGCGTGGCATTGTTACCAACTTCAATCATTTCATTGGGGGCAGTGTAATACAAAAGATATCTCGAGCCAGCAACCACATGCCTTGTAAACATTGGTGTATATGCAAGAAGGCCGGGTTGATACGTTCAAATATCTTAAGTTTTATTTGCAAGGAATTTCATGCAAAAACACTTCAAAATTGGAATTTGAATATGAAATATATGAAAGCGAAGAAATTTAATCACCACATTGAAGAAATTCTAATTATCGTGATGGTAAGAAAAACTTGTCATTCGCTGCAATTCTAAGTGAAATGGAATTGGCCTAATGGTACGGTGACACCACATAAAATCGCGGGAAGACTTTACTATAAATGGTGTGCAACGATTTGAGTAACATAATTATTACTTGGCTGGATAAAGTGTATTAATCACCTGCCACAGCGATTGAAATTATTTTACTGACTTTATTTTCCAGTGTCGTTACAGTTATAAGTGTTGGGAGGTATTAGTTTATATTATGAAAGCCTACAAAGACTAAATGAAGATTTAGAAATACGAGGAGGTATAAAATGTCCAAACTACAAAACCGCACAAAAATCTATACTAGTAAGAAAATCTGAATTTTTAACATGATAAGCATTCTTCTTTACCCCTTTAAGGTCCTCCTAGAGACTATAGCAGTGAATGCGAATTTGTTTTACTCTGTAGCGCCAAAACTATTCATCACACACAGAATAAACTAACTATAAGTTTTGAAGAGGTAATTAATTATTGTTCAACACGTTTTTCTCTAAATCCGACTGGTAATGAGATATTAACAGAACAATACTACCATGCGACCTTTTCCAATATGACGGCGTTAACTCACATCGAATTGATGGGGATATATAGTATTTACTCCCTTGTGCTTTTGAGAACTTCTCCACAAAAAAAATTCAGCTGTTTCGAAGTTTCTAATTTTTTACATTAATTCACAAACTTTTGGTTTTAACATTGTCGTAATATTGCTTCCATGTTTTGACGACCTAAGTTCCGATTAAAACGGTTTCTTTGAAAATTTTATCGATCTAATAACTTCTGTTAGGAGCACTTTTTATGGAATATCTATTATTTGGGAACCTATGGAGGGAGGGCTGAGGAAGAGTGTAACGCATAAAAGTAGATGCGTAGGTACCAGTATTGTATAGACGTTGATTCGCATGTTTAAAAAAGAACTGTGACGTCTTATTGATTATAGCGATTATTCAACACCCGTGTATTTAATGAGTAAACATACTCTATTGCAATTTCCTGAGCAGTGTAAAAGATGTAAACATTTCCCAGGACGTGAAAAAATATATATACCACGTGGCAATGCTAGTGTTAAAGAGGGTCAGAAAGATCCAGAATGGATCAAATATGAAACCAATCAGTGCTCATTTTTTTTTTAACCAACTATATGAAAAATGAGCCTTATTCCCTACATACATATCTATGACAATCATTGAAAATTATCTATAGTACTTAGGATCCCGTCGAAACCAATATAATAATTTCTTAATAAAAATGCCGAAATGAGATATCCATTTACGCATAGCAACAAGCAACACGTATAACTTACACACACACACGCATATATATATATATATATATATATATATATATATATATATATATATATATAATTACATACGTATATATTATATGTATGTGTGTGTGAGCATAAAACGAAGGACAAAAACTTAGTAATGCATGTATATTCTTCTTGTAATATGTACGTACATTTACCAAAGACTTGCTCTAGTGGACATTACTGTTTGTAGACATGGTACACTAACAATATTATATTGAGTATAGTAAAAAACAATTTAATTTTGCTTATATGAGTTTGCGTAGAAATTCGTAGGTTAGCATTGTACTACGGTTCACTAATTAATTAAGAACAGTTAAATATTCATTTTGAACGTTGTTATGCAATACAACTAATCTGTCTTTCAGAATGGTTAGTTCCCATTTTCTTATCTAAATGCCATATACCAGAATTTTTGCAATTCTTTAGAAACAATTTTTTTTAAAAGTCACATTAGGTAAAACGAGTTATTCGATCGCTAAAGTTTGAAACTGCAGAACGGACTCAGTAATAAAATTGTTTAAACTTCAATTATCTGAACTTCCATTTGTGAGGTTTTCCTGCCTCTAATAAGGTTTATATGTTTTCATTTTTAAATTTCAACTTCTAAGACGATCGCAAACAAGGTACTATATTTAAAAAAATTAAATCGTTTTAAAATGTCAAGACTTTGTATTATGCAATGACAAAAAAAACTATTTGTTTATTTCGCATTGAACAGGTTGTGATCCAACAGTTTAGAACGGGTTGTTTACGTACATAAATACTTACACTTTTTTGAAAATCTTTAAAGATCGGTAAAATAAGACGTTCCAATTTTTACCATAGTTTACCTTAGAGTTAATATTCATTTTAAGTTACGAAACAACTGTTTATATGTGTTCACTCTTTTGTAGGGTCCTGTTGAAGTAAATATTTGCTTCAAAACCAGAAATTCTTTTACCTGAAAATCTGTAGTAAAATAAACGTTTCTCTTTAATATTACATTAAGTATGAAAATGTTATTATTTACACTCGCCAGTCCCTGCGTACAATTTAATATACATGTTGCACAGGCATCTAATATATTAGGGGCCGTACAAAGTGAAATTAAATATGCAATAACGTCAGGATTTTCCTCTGAGAAATACAATTAGGTAAATTTTCGTTTATTGCGTGAACGGTTCTCAAATCGAACACTAGAAACGAAGTACCCAGATCGTTGGTTGCTGTAGCGAAACAATCAACAGCCATTTTCAGCAGACAAACATTCAACTAATCATTCCTTCCTAACACAAACGCTTAAAATATACAAGCTGAGCTACATTTGCTTTATAAACAAAATGTACAGCATTAAAGCTGCATATTTTCTTTCTATAAAAATACAGCAGAATTAAATAATACTGCTGGAAGACGCAACAATCGTTCAAATAGCGTAAGTTGAAACGACTGACGGCAGGAAGACATGACAGAGGTGTGCGATACACAGACTCGCATTACCCTTTGTGTCAAGCCGCAGTAGCCGGCTGCATGCCTATATTGATTATAATGTGTCATTCTGATTACAGTAAATATCACGGCCTGGAAAATTCTTCAACCTGCTCACTCTCCCCCGACTGTGCCTTGACCGAGATGCCACACGATTCTCGTAACTCCGAGACAAAGATTCACTGCGAGATTTCTGGACACTCGGTTAAGAGTATACAAGAGAGCTGCGCCACCTGCTGGTAAGTTTTTGCTAGAGTCATCTTGTGTGCGAGTGAGTGAATCGTGGTAACAGTGACGGGTTGTGAGCTGTACTCAAGGACATTCAGCGGTATTGTGTGCTGCGAGAAGTGGTGTCGTCGAGGACATTCTGCGACTTCAAGACCATTGAGGTACTCCAATTAAGGACATAGAGTCCACCGAGTTTGTAACATGTACATTAATTTAAAAGTGACTGAACGTTAATGGCGTGCAGAAATTTTGGTATCGATAACTATAAATAAATTATCCTTGGCTTTATTTATTTTATTCTATTTAGTCAAAGACCTTCATCTCTCAGTGTATCTTAGTCTTATTGGTGCATTGTTGTGGCTCATCGTGACCACATATAGTTGAAAAAAAAAACGGAGAATTCAGTTGTATTTCCGTAGCACTGTAGGTTAAATATAGATAGACAGATGTCTACTACTCTCTCTCTATATTTCATGGTACTAAAATTTTTCGTATTTCGTTTTCCGACATTTATTTATTTCAGAGCACACTGCTTCAGTTGAAGGAAAGCCCACAAAATTCATGGCTCAAGAACAAGCAAACAAGGTTTAACTTTTATCCGCATGGTTCGATAATCGTGGAAGAGTTTAATGCATAGCCCGGTTGTTTTCACGAAAGTGTTTTTGCAGCACTATGTTTCAGTTCCTTACTTGCACACCTGCAGCACTGCCATATGGTCAGTGATTGGATGCCTTAACACCAAGCGTGTGGAGGGTAAATCATTGAGTAAAGATCTTTACTCAATGGTTATACCTGCAAATCACATACGTGATGTGTGGCAGTTTTCCGTGTACTGATTGACACAGTCAAATTAATAATGACTCTGCACATGAACACTCTGCAAAATCATAAAGTTTAGGTGCAGCATTACACGCAAGACACTGAAACAAAGTGGGACAAAATTCTTTTTGCGAAAACTACCGGGCCCTATCTATACAGTGCCATGTAGGACGAAACCGGGCTATGTCGCTACCTAACTGCTTAGTTCCTGACCTAAGATTTACGGACAATTATAAAATTGCGTTCTTACTGACATGTAAACACAGGGCGGATTTTGAATAGCAGAATTGTAAGACTTTTGTAAATGTAATACGGGACCTGAAACTGAACAATTGATCAAACAATTGTTAATGTAATTCTGTTGAATTGCAAATGCTACAAGATAATAGTTTATTTTTTACAATAAACACTGGTTTAGCTTAAAATAATTATTAAACTTAATCGAATAATAAAAATATTTCTGGTGTAGAAAAATTTATACGCTATTATAAACCGGAGACAGTTCGTCGTTCTATTAATAAATAATTTTTGTAGGTAATACTTTCAGTAAGGATAAAGATGAATTTAATTTTCATTTGTTAATTACTGAATTATATTAACTTAAAAAAAACGTGGTACCTCAATTACACAAAAGGCTGCAGCAAGTAAATGAAGACACCAGTACCCTACTTTAAATAGCAAACACACACACACACACACACACACACACACACACACACACACATATATATATATATATATATATATATATATATATATATATATATATATATATACATACATATAAAAATATAGTGAAATGCTTGGAAAGGTGTTTCTAGTCTCAGTTTCCAGTAAGTGAGTGGGTGAGATATTTTGGTCAGCGCTTAGTATCGAGGTCTTCAGCGCTGGTGAGGGTTGAATTGAGGTGAGTATGGAGCGGCACTGGATTGAATGGGCGGGGAAACGAGAGAACCCCGATAAAACTCACCGACCAACGGCATCGTCCGGCACGATTCTCTCAGCTACCAGGTTCAGTACAATTTGTACAAGTTTTTTATATGTAACAATGCCACGTAATATGTGCAGTAAAGAAAATAGACACATTTAACATCACGTATTGTGTCGACTCTAAAGTTAATCTGGCAATCTACGATAAATAATTAATCCTACTTTATTTAAAATAGTTTCGTAAATATACGTTAATACCTACAAAATATAAAAAAATTCATATTTATTGTGTATAATTACATTCAAGACATAAGCTCCTGTTTAACAAGCGATACTAAATGTGTAATTATTTATTCATTTTTTACCTTGAGTAATTAATGTTTTCGCGCATCAAAATGTTTACGTACAAGCAAGTACTGTTTTCCAAACTGAATATTATCTCCGACTGCGAGGCTAAATTACAAAGAAAGGTCAACAACTTCTTCTTAATTTAAATTTATTCCACTATTAAAAATACCTACCTTGATATTTCCTAAATTTCCCCAGTCAGCGCATAATCTACCTTTGTGCTTGAACGCTTACGGAAGGCAAGGCAGCTTGGTAAAATATTGATTTTAACACGTTTCTGCGTGTCGTGTCCATCAATGCGAGTTTTAGATACTCCAGTTTGATGACACGCTATTCGTTTTGACAACTCTCTTCCATTAGACGGGATTGCACATTAGAGATATTGGTCTTTGCAATAGCTTTTACTGTAAATATAGATCGTAGGCTTTCGCAGCTTTTATCGTCATGTTCTAGACTTATGGTTTCTAGCTGCTTCTCACTAAACTATTAGATTAGTGTAAAACTACACGTAAATTTATTGGGTCATTTAGTTTTTGGTATGTGTGATAAAAACATCACTGCGTATGATTAATTGCAAACAAGTATTAAAATATTTGGGCCACATATTCCTGTAGAGAAATAGTAAATGTACATTTTTATAAAATTATACGTGTTACAGTACATAATTTTATTGTACTAGTAAAATGCATCAAATATAGAACATTTCTCTAATCATAGTATTTTTTACGATACCATCATTGTTAAAACTTAATCCTCTTATCGAAATCCTAATTGAAGTGTAATTAAACAGGTACAATGACAATGTTAAACTTGTTTTACATAAGCTGGACGAAAACTGCAATGGAGTTTGTTTTATCCTGTTGCGATGTTGTTTGACGGAATTTTACTTGATTAAATGCAATCACAAAAGTAAGCTTTTTACAGACTATTAAATATGAAGGGTAAGATTCTTTTATAAGGTTACTTTAAATCTGCTAAAATATATCAACTACCGAAATTGTATGGCGACTTGTGTATAGTTTCAATCATAGTTGCCGAGAATTTACCTTTTAAGTTAAAAGAATATATTGTAACGTTTGCAGTTTAAGGTACCTGCTATACAAAACTATAAATTTTATTTTTTAAATTACTATTTTGAAGAAAAAAAAATACTAGTAAGGTAAATACCCTATTATGAGGCACAGAAAGAAGTAAGTTAAAAAAGAATGAAAAGTGTGTACCATTGTAGCATAAACTTATATAATATATTTTAGATATAAATATCACCTTAATAACTCTTCCTGCTGTGTTTTTCGAGCGTTGTTTGAAATTTAAACAGCAATAACTAAACATTTTCATAAAATGGCACTTGTAACATAGCTCAATAGCACAAGAATAATTAAAAAATGGTGATTTAGTATTTTGATATTATAGATTATAGATTAGATGTGTTGCATCAAAAAACTACAGAGAAAAGAAACTATTAGCATACAATTATTAAAAATGTCCATGGAATCACTTCTGCCACATACATTCTGTGTAAAACAACACAATTCTATTTACAGTGCGGGTTTAATGATCAGGCCACTGACTTTCTACCTTGGCGATCAACGTGCGATTCTCGGCACAGACGAGTGCGATTTTTCGCACTTGAGAAATGTGGCAACGTTGCATCTGGCTAGTAGGTTTCCCTTGTTCTTTATTTATGACCTCTCCTTTTATATTTTCCTTATAGTTCGACTTTCGGTCACGGATGTTCAGTAAAGATGTTTGAACAATTGGTGAGATGCCCTGTCGTTGTTTAATATTACTGTAGGCCATTATTTATTAAAATCTTCACCAGCGCATTGGAGCTACTTACTAATTAGCACTTCTAAAATATCCGTGTTAGTTTTTTAATGATTCTTGCAATGGGGGCGAGTTACAAACTATGGAAGTATTTTGAACACACGTCACTTCACCAAATGGCGTATCGCAGGAAACCAGAGAGTTTACACAAACAAACAGAAAAGTAAACAAACCAAAGAACTGTGATTGCAACTCGCAAACATATGGTAAACATACAAATTTACACAAGAAATTCAGTCAGTGAGTTACGAAAAAGTAAATGAATACAAACAAGCACCCAGGCACCAATAACAAACCAAGGCGGAAAAAACAACTGATATTTCACAAAATGAGTTCCGTCAGTAAGTTAGATACAACAGACAACGGTAATTACAACAAACAGACACAACAAAACCAACAACAGAAAAGCTAGATGTCACAAGGAGATAATTGTGTTCGTCTGTGTTGTCATTGTTTACTATCCATAGTTACTTTGTTAACTGTATTCGTCCGTCTTCCTCAAAGTGTCCATGTTTCATCTGTATCGTCTACATCTAGCTTTATTGTTGTTCGTTTTGTTTCGTCGATTTGTAGCTGTAATTAATTTTTGTCTGTTGTTTCGAACTTATTGACGGAATTCCTTTTAAGAAGTTACCTGAGTTTTTTTCCTTGGTTTGTTTTTGGTGCCTGGGAGTTCGTTTGCGTTGCTTTATTTATTCGTAACTGACTGAATTCCTTGTGGAACTGTTTATGTCTACCTATGTTTGTGAGCCGCAAACAAAGTCCTTTTGTTTGTTTACTTGTCCGCTTGTTTTTGTGTATTCTCTGGTTGTCTGTGACACGCCATTTGCCAAAATGGCGTACATCCAAAATACTTTAGTTTGTAAAATATTTTTTATTATCTTTCTTTATTGTAGCAGAGGAATTTGATCAATACCATACCATGAATACAGGCACATGAAACCGTTATCGATAACTATATACAATTTTTTTCCACATTTTTGTAATGTAAATTTATTATGTTATATATATTATTTTCTCCCCCCCCCAAAAAAAAACATTTTTTTTAAATTTATCAATATAAAGTTTTCTATCGCATTTGTGTTGCAGTTTCTTAGTAGTATATCATTAAGTTAATTCCTAAACAGTTCCTTTGTTCCTTACCATGGCTTTGACAGCGGATGTTGCACAAATTCGTTTGTGAGAACAATACTTAATTTTTCAGCATCTATTCTCATGTCATCCTAGTAAACTGAGAACCTTGATATGACAACACTTTCTTACTTTTACCCACTTTTCACAAAATATTTAAGTTTTTCCTTCAGATTTTCAGCAGTGGTTTACTTGATTGTGTAAAAGTTTAGTGTGTGTAGGAAAACATAAGGCACAACAAACATAAAACATACATCAGGTTAAGTTATAGAGGACAATTTAGACAAACCTGAATATATGGGACTCAATGGTTTACTTGCCAAAATTAGTAGAGAAATATGTGTTGCAAATTTCTTGAGCATTCATTCTCCTCTGTCACAAATCACACAACTTGTTGCTGCTGCTCTGATTTATTTCTGCACGCAACGGCAATTCTTTTATTACCGGCATAACCAGAACTGTAGGCACAACGTATTTTTAGTATCTTATCAAACTGGGTTTTTAGGTAGTTTAGCCGGAACAAGAATTCTTCCTTAGAAGTACATTGTGTAACCTTCCTCGGTTATTTTGAAGGGAAATATATGTTTTGATTGTGATAAATGTTCCAGTAGGTGCTACTAGTACTGAATAATAACTACGGAATTTCTTTCCTTTCTGGATACTTAGGAACACCGTATTTAGCTTGTCACTCCCACGAGCGTACACCCATGGTGACGTCCAAAAAGAGAGCAATTCTTCATTAAAGGCGGGCTCCAGCGAATACCCGTGACTTCGGGGCACAACCCGAGTCATTCTTAAATAAAACATGCGGACTCCCGCGAATCTAGGGCTCGTCCACCTCTCGTGACGGCCACAACAAGAGTCTCCACAAATAGTCCGCGGGCCCCACGAATACGCGCGGCTTGGGGCACAACCACCTCTCGTGGTGTCCTCGACAAGAGTCCCCAAACAACCTAACCGACGCACTCGTGACACTTTCTCTCTAAACTCCCCCCTTATACTCCCAGCCAATCACATGCTCTGTGGATGACTGACAAAACTAAGCACGGCCTTTCCTCCGTACCGGTTTAATATATCTTTCCAAAATTAATACAGGTTAACATTAACACACACTAACTTATATACAAAATGTGAACCCTTCAGGATAAAGTTAATGTTAAATTTCACTGCAGGGGGTTGCGAAGCCAAGCCCCCTGAGCTGACATACTTCTCGCCCCTTGAGCAATGGTTCCCACACAAATTCAAGGCTGTTACTAGCTCTCGCCCTACACTTACCACTTTCTATTTCCTTCGGCGTGAAGGGTTAAATGGCCGTGGTACAATTCAAAAACTCCTCTGAAACCCTTCGCCTCTCGCCAGTTTGCAAAACTAAATTAAAAATAATTTACATGTTACGATTGGGCAAGATTAAACACATGATTCTGAGCACAATGAAATTTCAACGGGTTCTTTACGATAATTCTATCAGAACTTCTGTATTTTCATAGAAAATTACATATAATTAATATGAATGGCACAAAGGCCTATTAAAATGCCTTATGTGAATTGTATAAAATCGCTGATAATTTAGTTTTCTTCTTTCTGCATAACTAGTCTCGATCTGTTTTCACAGACTATTCAACCAGCAAATAATTTATGTATTGCAAAATTTATAACGTCTGTATAAATTCTGGCAACAGCTAAATTTTTTTTTTTTTAATTGAAATATTTGTTTGGAAATCACATTATGATTACTAAGGAAATATTCAGCACACTAATTATCTGTAAAAAAAACATCACAGAATGAGACTGTTGTCATAAACTTTTCCAACCTGTAAACAAGCATGTCTTAATGGAATGTATTAATGAAGTATGTTTTGTCTCCAAAGAGTACATTCCTGAAAAAATGGTACTTCCAAATAGTAGCCAAAAACATCAAGATGAGTAAAGACATTGTTCAACTTTGCAAATGTTATCATTTACCGTTGATACTGTTTCTTCAATGCCATCTTTGTCTAACTGTGTAACTTTTGGACTTAAAGTATAAACACTGGTATCGCTGTGCAGTAGACATTTTCTCCCCTGAATAAGACGATAGATTACTCGTTTGCCAAAAAATATACGTTTTTTAACTACCGTAACAAAAGCTTCTTGCTACTTCTCCCAATCCGGGTTTTTTCCTTCCTCATCACATCAAACAGTGAATATTACATAAGCGCTATTACATAAAATATCTGGTGTAAAAACCAATGTTTCCAAGAAATGCCCTTAAGAAATTTATGTTACCAAGATCTGGAAAATTGGCTATAGCACTTAGCTTATTGGATTGGTGCGAATATCTTTAACGGTTACTTATACGTTCCGTAAATTGTTATTTTCCCTCAATAAAATTTTGCTTTTTGACATTTACAGTAATACCCGTACTCCTAAACTTTGTAATTATAATATTAAAATGTTCTTCTGAATATCTTTCTGTAACAGTTTAATCACCTTAACCGATTTTTGCAGTAATTTTCCAACATAAGACCCGTAAATCAACAGCATACTTCGATGTATACCAAAGTGTAATATGTATTGAATATATATATATATATCTTAAACAAGAGCACTGTAAAATGTTGCGAATCTTCTTCTACTCTTATTTGATGTAGTTAGGAACTCGACTTCTTGATGCAACCGTAAACTAAACCTTATTTACAGTCAATTAGTGTTGTTAGTTCAAAGCCCAAACATCGAAAGTCAGACATACAGAACCATTTTTCTTACCCATACAATTAGGCAAATATAAGGACATTTCCTCCTTTTTAACGATGTTCTTTTGGAACATTTGTTTTAGATATGTCTCAGCATTGGACCAATGTTTTGCTTGAAATGTTTTGCTTGAATAATGATTTCTTATGGAATGCTTCCACTTTTAAGACGTTAATCTAAGCTCCATATAATTGTTTTCTATTAGGTACTTCTGAGAATTCTTCTTGATAAAAATGTTACATATTTATCACCGAGTTTTCTGTACACGTGATTATATAAAAATCGCAGTGCGCGCTTGACAAACTTCTTCGTATACAATTAATGCAAAATTATCTAGGAGTTGTTCTGTCCACTGGGACAAATGGTTTACAATTAATTAGCTTACAATTAATTGAGATCATTCCACTAATGTATGTCACTGTGTTCGTTAGAAGGCAAGGCCAGAGTGGTGTTCCAGTGATCGATTGGTTCTATGATCGGTTTCATTTGAATGAAGAATCTACTGGGATTAACTTGAATCTTTAAAACTGAGCAAAAAATAATTGACTCCTCGAAACGATGAACAACCGTTATATTAACTACCCACCAAAAGTAAGAATTTGGTTTCAGAATAAATCAGAGTCACCTAATAATATCGTTGTCTATGATACCACATGGTTTCGTGTACTGCTTAAATTTTACATGCTCACTTCTGGATTTTCGGTTAGCTTTCTGTGGAAATCGGGTTATTATCCGACCATTATTAGCTGAATTGTTGAACATAGCGTAATGGTTGGCATGGAGTTCACATGATATGGATAAACATTACTTGGTACATGCTGCGTATCATTTGTGGTAGCACAGTTATTTTGGACTACCATTACAATAATAATTGATAGAAGAAATGTCGAAATTGGCCTTTACCGGTTTATTTACTTTGTTTAGAATAGCGTCAACTCGTCGAACAATCAGACAAGTCAAATTTTTGTCCAGATGTAGTTTTGCCTTATTCTCCGAACATTCGGTTTGTGAAGATCGAGGCTCGAAATGTTGTTCTAAAGTGATCATCTTTCTTTCTAAAGTTTTGGTAATCTCGTAAATATTACCAGCACCTGTGTTAGCTTAGACCTCCTTAATATGCGAAACCAGAGTTTCTACCAAGGAAAATAGGGATTCGAGGCTCCTAATCTAGCTTTCAACCTCATTCTGCACAACTCCTTATTTACAGAACAGTTTGAACTTGGCCATTGATATAAAAAAGAGCCTCAGTAAATTTTATTTCTTACTTAATTGCTTTGTGTCACTGCTGTTTTTTTTTTCAAAGATAAAAATAATTACGCCTTGAATTTAAATAGTTCATTTACGTGAAGGTAATAATGGGCTCGCTCGAACGTCATTAAGACAGGCCTGTAATGTGTAAAGCAAGTTGGTAAATTGACAAACCCGCTCGCTTAGCCTATGGGCATTTTCTTCTAATATCGGAGTTTCACTTTAGGTTGCACTAGTGATGCTTATCAAACTATCACACAGTTTCTAATTTCAGTCCGAAAGCTTTGTACTCAAATCACAGTACGAAATCGCGAACACATAATTTGTGTTGTTGCTGCCGGCAAATCAGCCCGTAAATCACGGTAAGAATTTTTATCATCACGTAACTGATGCACAACTTACACCGACCTATGTTATGAGCAGTTTCTTTTAATACCGTGCTTGTTGGTGTTTGTAACATATCCTCATTTCTTCCCTTTTCGGATCATTCTGAAGCCGAAATGGAAACTAAATTTTTCTATGGTAATTTTCACAAAACTACGAAAAATATGCGAGCTTCCTATCAGTTCGTTCGAAAAAAATAAAAAATAGACTGCAAAATTTCAACGACCACTATGTTAAGTGCGCCAGTTCTGTGTAAAGGTGTAGAAATCAGTGCGGTGGTAGAATAGCAAACAAAATGTAGGCATGCATTGTTTTATTACATCCCAAAACGTTCCTTTTCTTACGTCATTCATCGAGGGAAACGCAAAACACAAACAACGAACGATATTTAAAATGTATGTGAAAAAATTTTGATTTATTAATAAAACGTACATATGCAACAACATAAATAAATTAAATCCCAAATGTCACGTTACAGAAGTAAAATTAAATACAATTTAAATTGTATGAATTAATATAGCTCTTTCAAATAAATTAATACATTTACTACTTAATTTTGTCTTCTCATTCCCTTATTGTAAATTTTGTATAATATTTCAACTATTTTAAATGTAACGTGCTCTATTTCTTTTAATATTTTCAAAAAATTACTTTCTTTTGTAACGTAAACTTAAGACAACATTGATTTATTTTTCATCAATAAACAAACCTGCATTGCACAAACAACTTATATATATATATATATATATATATATATATATATATATATATATATATATATATATACAGGGTGGACCAGAATTCATGTGCCAAAGTCCGGGAGGGGATTCCTTATGGAAAATAAGGTGGGGTATATAAACCAACACTATTCTGTGGTAAATATTAAGAGAGCTACGCCACGTTGAAAAAAATAATTTTTTAAACATTTTTCGAAAAATACTAGAAAATATAAGAGATAGAGCCACCAAAATTGGCATAGAGCTCAAAGAAGTGGAGCACATTAATGTATGAAAAGTTGGTTGCCGTGACGTTTCCCTTCGCGGCTATGTAGGGGTGACTCACCCCATTTGTGTAAGTAACTTTTAACTGCTAAGTGGTAAGGTAATATCCACATAGCAAATTAATGGGCTCTAGCAGAAGGAAAATAAAAGCCCCTCTTGTCTGAATGCTCTCCGGTAAACCGTTTTCCAGATA